>JBBPFJ010000056.1:649018-818035 GCA_037975025.1 Excoecaria agallocha
GGCATTGTCATTTAGGACATGCAAACGAAAAACGCATTTCAAGACTCCATAAAACTGGAGTGCTTGGGTCATTCGACTTAGAGTCTTATGACACATGCGAGCATGTTTGCATGGAAAAATGACAAAGAGTCCTTTTAATAAGAAAGGTGAGAGGACTAATGGCTTATTGAAACTAATACATACCAATGTATGTGGACCTTTAAGTAAACATGCTAGAGGTGGTTTTAGCTACTTCATGACATTCACAGATGACTTCAGTAGATATGGCTATGTCTATCTAATGAAGTACAAGTCTGAAACTTTTGAGAAATTCAAAGAGTTTAAGAACGAAGTAGAAAACCAACTTGGCAAAAGTATAAAAGCCATTCGATCATATCGAGGTGGAAAATACTTAAGCCAAGAGTTTGACAATCACCTAAAAGAGTGTGGTATTATTTCATAGCTCACTCCTCCCGGAATGCCATAATGGAATGGTGTGTCCGAAAGGAGAAATCAAACTCTGTTGGACATGGTTCGATCCATGATGAGTCAAGCTAATTTTCCTATCTCTTTTTGGGGTTATGCATTAGAAACTATTGCGTTTCTATTAAACCGTACTCCAACTAAAGCAGTTGAAAAGACACCATATGAGGTATGGACTAGGAAAGAACCGAATATGTCTTTTCTCAGGATTTGAGGTTGTGAAGCACATGTTAAGAAATTAACATCTAACAAACTAGAGTCCAAATCCAGTGTCTACTTGTTTGTGGGTTATCCTAAAGAAACAAAGGGATACTACTTTTACTCACAAGCCGAGAACAAAGTATTTGTTGCTCGCAAGGCTGTTTACTTGGAAAAGGAGTTCCTTCTCAAGAAAGATAGTGGGAGTAAAGTAGAACTTGGAGAAATTCAATCGCCACAAACTCCTATAGAGGATGAGTTGGAAATGGGATCAAGTTCACAACCAGTTGTGGAACAAGAACCCATTACACAAGAACCTAGAAGGTCCGGTAGGGTACGTCAGGAGATTGAGAGATATGGATTTCTAAATACTGACAGTGACACTATTGAGTTAGTAGATCGTGAGGATCCTACTACCTACCGAGAAGCTATTGAGAGCCTAAACTCGGAAAATTGGCTTGAAGCCATGAAATCCAAGATGCAATCAATGTACGATAACTAGGTTTGGACCTTGGTTGATCCACTGGAAGGTGCTAAGGTAATTGAATGCAAGTGACTATTCAAACTCAAAGCTGATAAGACCTACAAAGGTAGACTAGTAGCAAAAGGTTTTCGACAAACTCATGGCGTAGACTATGACGAGACCTTTTCGCCTGTAGTCATGCTCAAGTCCATTAGGATCTTGCTTGCCATAGCGGCATATCATGATTATGAGATATGGCAAATGGATGTCAAAACTGCTTTTCTCAACGAAAATTTACTTGAGGATGTGTATATGAAACAGCCTGAAGGTTTTGTCAATTCCAAGCATCCTAAGAAGGTTTGCAAGCTTCAAAAATCCATTTATGGATTAAAGCATGCATCTCGAAGTTGGAATCTTTGTTTTGATGAGGCAGTCAAAGAATTTAACTTCATCAAGAACGAAGATGAGCCTTGTGTGTACAAGAAGGTTAGTGGGAGCATAATAGTATTTCTGTCCTATATGTGGACGACATCCTTCTCATTGGGAATGACATTCCAACATTGCAAAAGGTTAATCAATGGTTGGGAAAATGTTTCTCGGTGAAAGACTTAGGTGAAGCCGAGACAATACTTGGTATTCGAATCTATAGAGATAGATCAAATCGGCTCTTAGGACTAAGTCAAGAAAAGTACATAGACAAAGTACTAAAGCATTTTAGTATGGGAGACTCAAAGAAAGGGTACATACCTTTGGCTTTGGGAGTTCCTTTGACTAAAGAACAGTGCCCTAAAACCAAAGAGGAAAGGGAGAACATGAGTAGAATCTCATATCCATCTGCTATTGGATCTATCATGTACGCTATGTTATGTACTAGGTTGGATTTTGCTCATGCACTGAGTATAACTAGTAGGTTTTAGCAAGACCTTGGTGAAAAGCACTGGTCTACTATAAAGGGGATTCTGAAGTACCTACGAAGGACGAAGAATCACTTCTTGGTGTATGGTGGTCAAGAAGAGCTCGTCATACAAGGTTATGCCGATGCTGCTTTTCAGACCAGCACTCAGGATTCTAGATCGCAATCTGGATTCGTTTTTGTTTTGAATGATGGTGCTATCAGCTGGAGAAGCTCGAAGTAACAGACCGTTGCCGACTCAACTATAGAATCTGAGTATATTACAGCGAGTGAGGCTGCAAAAGAGGCTGTTTGGATTAAAAATTTCATTTCTAGATTAGGAGTGGTCCCAAGCATCCTAGATCTATTAGAAATTTTTTGTGACAACAACGGGGCCATCGCACAGGCAAAGGAGCCCCGGTCATACCAAAAATCCAAACACATACTCAGGAGGTACCACCTGATCAGAGAAATCATTGATCGTGGGGACATCAAGGTTAGCAAGATAGCAAGTGAAGATAATGTAGCTGATCCTTTGACGAAACAGTTGCGTCTAAATCTGTACGAAGCTCATTTGAGAGCAATCGATCTTAGGGCTATGCCTGATTGGGACTAGTGCTAGTGGGAGATTGTTAGTGTAAGCCCTATCCCTAATGCATTGTAATAAAACACTTTAATTAATAAAATGAGGCATTTGTTTTATCCATTGTATTCCTGTGCATATCAATTGATAGAACTATCCAAGCATGTTGTTTCAATTTAAGTTATCATGTGTGAGGCACATGATTGTAAGACCTTGAAATAAATGAGACTTCATTCTAAATATCCCTAGTCAGTCATTGTTATGGGAATAACAATGAATTAAGACTAGTATGCTCTCTCTGATATTATGAGTTCTGTCTTACGGGTCATTAGGATAAGAGTGTCAATCAGAGATCATAGATACATGTTAAAGAACATGGTATCTGGATACGATCCGCTCATGAGAACACTACATGGTACAAGTCATGAGTGTTTCTCATATGCAAGTTTTGTATCGGAGTTCTTAGACCTGAAATCTCTATGAAACTTTTTATAAATTACTGTGTACTTTGACATACACCTAACGTGCTCGTAACAGAGTGACAAGTACGGGTATGATTGGGTATGCATTGATTCATGTTAGAGAGCATGAGAGAAGTGAAGGGATTACCCCTCTTAATAAGAGAGAAAATATCATCGGCCACTTGATCAGTGAACTGAGAAGTGTATGGCCATACCGAGATGAGATAATGACAATCATTATTTATCTGAGAGTTCAGTGTCACTGGAATATCAAGAAAGGAATTAATATATATAAGGATGACTAGTTCCAAGCCTTATATTAATTCTGATATTTATGGGTAAGGAACTATGAAAAATTGCATTAGGTCATTAAATGCTATATGCATTTTCATTTAATTTGGAATGTTATAATATCTTGCTAGAGAATATATATAGCCTTTGAATTAATTTATTAATTCATTGCCAACATTAAATAGACCTATAGGATCGCACACAAAGCATTGGGCTTAAAATATTTAAATAAAGTATTGGACATTAATCTGGGCTTTTAATTAATGTCAAATTAATGTGTGTAATGGGTTTTATAATTGCTATTGGACCTTAGTCCATGAGAGAGAGAAATTTAGCCCACAAAGTTTAATTTCAATTAATTAATTATCTCGTATTAATTAAGTTAATCGAGTATTAAAGCCTAAAAGAATTTAAATTAAATTAAATCATTTAAATAATAGATGTAGTGGCCGAAATTCCAAGATGGAAATCAAGGAATTTCGGCACATGCTATTTATTTATATTAAGTGATTTCATTTAATTAAATGTCTTATGTTTTATTTCAAATTTGAATTTTAAATTCAAAGGAGTTTAATTCAAAATATATTACTTATTTTTAGGAAGTGATTGAGGTTGAATTAATTATCTTGAGGTAGTAAATTCAGATCAAACACTTGCCAAAAAGATAATAATATATAAAGAAATAAAACCCTAGGAGAAAAGAGAGTTGGTTTTGGCGTGAAACCCTAATTTCTCTAAGTGTGGCGTGAACTTCATCTCCCTCTCACAAAATTGTTTTTGCCAATTTTTCATACGGAGAAAGGATTGTTCCTCATTCTCTTGTGATCTTGGGTAGTAATAGGAACCTTAGAGAAGTACAAAATCAATTTTGTAGCTTCAATACATTTTCATTACACAATACTTTAAAAGAGAGCTAGCAATCTCGATTTTAAGCCGTCAGTGTAATTATGCATGTGAGAATAGAGGGAGTGGTGTAAAAAGCTGTTCCTTAGCATTGGTGATCAAGATCTAAGGTGGATAAAGTCATCTCAGTTGCTTGTCATCACCAAACTCAAGTTTTAAAAGGCATCCAAAGTTGTAAGGTTTTAAACCCTAAAATTGCATGTTTCGATTCTTGCTTTGGATTTGTATGGTATGTATGATGAAATATTTTTGTTTTTCCGCTGCGTTATCATCACATTCATACCATGTCATATTCCATCAGCATGTAATCATGGCCTGTGTTATTAATTATTATTTCTACCTGATATTGATTAGGTATGATTGATGATTATCCATGGTTAAGGAATTAAGGTGTTACATTCTTGACATACCTCGTGTATAGTGGTGTGTAGTATAATGGTATGTATACATATAGCATGAGAAAGAAGAGTGTTGCATGGTGAAATACACATAATATAACATGTTATTTTAACATGGGATGTGTTTGGCACTTGCTTTGTGATGTCTATATGCACATATGAGTGGCAGTATGCATGAAGCACAACTCAATGACTACTATGTACATGCTATGGCATATGCTGATATATTTGTGCTATGATACATGTCAATTGTGCATAATACATGGGTTAATCATTATATTATAATGATGATGCATGAGCATAATACATATGATCTGAATTAATGCATGGTGATGCATGTGAATGATACATATATTATGCATGATGCATGAGCATGTTAGGCATACATATGATGTGTCAAATGGATAAGCATATAGTGTACACATGAGATAATGTGTGATGCATAAGACATACATGAAACGTGGACATGTTAGGCATGTGTATGGTGCACGACATATGCGTGATGCATGAGGGTGATGCATATGAATGGCATACATATGATGTGTAACCCAAATGTTAGCATGAAATACAATGATGTGTAATATACAAGTGATGCATGACCATGACATATACATAATGCATGGGAAGAATTCTATACACAAAGCAGAATGTGCAAGCTAGAAAAATGTAATATAGAATGTACATTTTATGGCACACATAATCAAAAGCCCATGTAATGACATAGAAAAATGTAAAGAGAATGTACACATAAAATGCACTTGTTTCACATTATCATATTATTTTTCATTTGCACATAAAATGAGATGCATGCAAATACACATTATTGTTGAATAGAAAATTATGCATACAAGATTTACTTGTTTTAGTCTTATTACATGGAATGATTTCTGCAAGCAAAAATTATACACATGAGATGAGATACACATACATCAAGAATCTATGCACACAAATCATGCATATTTTATAATTTATTTCATTACTATTATTTTTGTTATTTTATTAAAAATGTATACATGTGTATGCTACATAGACAAGCACATGCAAAAGAAAGGAAAATATTTCCAGCCTTATTGCTCCCATACAGAAGGTCATACGATCTCTTTCCTAAGAGGAATTAGGTCATGGGTTAATAGGGAACCCAATTAATGTGTATGGTGTATGGCAAAAAAATAGCAGTATAACCACTCTTAATTTAAAGCACATGCGAATAAATTTTGGCCATTATGTATTTAAATGATCTAAATCAACCGAAATAAACCACCAGGGCATGAAAGCCTTTAATGAGTAAGAATATAAAATTATTGGGATTTATTTAACACATAAGGGTCCACATCACAAGCAAGGTATTATAGCGTATGCCCCTTAGTGGAAGTATCTATGTCATTACATGGGCTTTTGATCTGGTGATACAATTTTAGGGCTCCCAAGTATTGTCCCTGCTAATGGTTCTAGCTCATTATGAGCATGACGATCGATTGGGTCACCATTTGATATACCAAAAGGTACAAGGCTTGGGCTAGTGTTCCTTCCTAACACTTTCCTATATTGAGTGAACATAGGGTTATATTTTGGGATTACATCGAGGCTAAAAAAGGGACACCTAACTTAATTCTAAGGCCTTAGCATGAATGCAATGCAATTTATTTTGAAAAGAGATAAAACATCTTAATCTTTAAACCTATTTATCTTAAATTAACCAAAGGTGCTTTTAAAGTAAAATCTTATGGATCCCTAGTGGAGTCGCCACTGTGATGCATGTCTAACCCCATAGGCATCCATTTTGCTCTTGAAAGCCCCTTTCTAGGGCTTGAGACCGAATAAAGGTCCATTTTAACTCGTGAAGGCTGGTCATTTCATAATGGATATGGTTTTATTCCCATCCATTGTTGATGATCAACCTACAATGGCATTTATTGGGAACTACAAGGTAGGTATCATGTAGTTGCCATCCAATAAAATATTGAAAAAGTGAGTTCTAACCTTATAAGGTCGAAACCAAAGATAGTCTAGAACCTCACTCTTATTTATACCTTTGGTTAGCTTTATATAAATGAGTTTTAGCAATTGATTTATTTTATCTCTTTTCTCACACGAGTTATTATGTTGGAAGAGTATGGTGCACTCAAGCATGTTCGAACATTGTAAAACAAAAATATGAAAAGTTGTAAAAGCATAGCGATGAAAGCATTAATGAATATAAGAATAGGTGTAAAGATAAAATCATACATAAACTAGAAAATTATTTAAGTTCATTTGGATGAGGACGTTGGTCCTTGCATGCATATTTGTAAAAGGCAAAGTTTTGAGTGTATTTTGAAAAAAAGAGGGCATTGAGCTCATATGGCTTTTGAAGAAATAGAATTGTGTTAGTTACTTTTAAGGTAAAATAATCATTTGTATTTATAAAGAAAAATCCTTAATTTTTACATATTATTTTATGGGTGAAAATCGGGACATCGGTCCCTTTTATTATAGAAAAATCCCATCAAACTTGTATAAAATTATTTGGTGAGTTTTTAATTTATCGCTAAAAAAATCATTTATTTGCGATGAATAAAGAAAGGCATGATAGAATAATACAAGAGAAGATAACATATAGAAATCGAGCTATTTGTTGAATTGGAAACATTAGTTCCCTCAATACATATTTATAAAACTCTGTGTGATTTTTGGGATAAAAATACAACATTGATCCATTTTATTCATAAAAATCCTTATTAATTAAGTAAAAATAGTTCTGATATTATTCTTAATTGAGCATGTGAAAAAAGCCTTTATTATTACATAATCCACAGGAAATAAAGGGAAGAAAACGAAAAGGAATAATTATACAAACCCAAATAATAAATGAAAATATAAAATAAATCCTAAACTAAACTGCCCGCCTCATCTTCCATGCCAACTTGGAATGCATAATGCACATATGGCATGAAAAATTATGTTAGTCAATAATAAATTAAATCAAATAGTGGACTATTAAATACAATAATTAAATAAATATATGATAAGATAAATGAATAAATGAAATGAATATAAATAATATTAACATTATAATAATATATTAAAAGTACATAAGTAATAGTAGCAATAATAATAAGAGTAATAATAACAATAATAGTAATATTAATGATGATATTAATAATGAAAATTATAAATATTATCATTAAAAATAATATCAACAACAATAACAATAATATAATTTAATTAAAATGAATTACATATTATACAAATATATAAATAACAAACAAACTAAAGTATAAATTGAAATAAGCTAATGTAAAACATATGCCTAAAGAACTAAAAGAATGAAAAGCTAAAGGATGAAAAGATGTAGACCGAAGTAATGAAAGAAAAACAAATGAAACAATTGAATTGAATTTAAAAGGGATGCATTGTGGCTAGGAACAGTGCCACAATCACACTAAAAGACAAAAAAAGGAAAGGCACGATTGAAGAGCGACATTACAAGACACATATCATCGAGAGCTTTAGCAACGGGAACTTCTGAGCATTGCTAAAAGTCAGGAATTTCAACTAATGAGTTCACAAGAAGGTCGTGACTCATTCCAAAAATGTGTTTCAGCCACCGAAACACGCCAGATAGCCATGTAAATTCACAAAAACTCAATTTAAAGTCATTTTAACGCATAAAAGGCCAAAAGCTCAATTTCATGAATGAAAAATGCTTTGAACAAGAAAAACACAAATTAAAGCAAGAAATATGGAAATCAAAGTTTGGAAAAAATGAGGAAGTTGATGAATAGTAAACTCCAATTAATTTATTTACTCAATTTTAACAAGATTTTAATTAATTAACATGATTTAATGAGTGAAATAAACATACAAATCAATTAATAATAAATTTACAAACTTAAATTTAATAAATCACATATTAAGAAACAATCAAGCAATAAATTAAAAAAAATGGATATTTACATAATAAGCTTGAATTAAACATTAGATCTACAGGGTTTGGGGACCCAAAAATATTATCTTTAGGTTGGTTCCATCAAAGAACAAAGGAAACAAGTGTTTTGGCTCTAGTTTCCCATTTTTCTTCTTTTTAGTAACTTGAAAACAATGAGCAAAAAAGAGCAAAGAAGGGAGAGAGACATGACAGAGACCCCAAAATTTATCCTTTTTTTTTGTTAAATATCCCTTCTAAAACAATTAATCTTGGTTGAGGATAGAATGAAAAAATCCCATCTTTAGGTAAGTATTAAATTTGATTTTTACACTCTATTTTCCCCTATTTTTGTGCTCATTCCTATTAAAATGCTTTTTAGGGAGTGATTCACAGCCTTAAGTCACTAACTTCCCATGAGTCACGACCTTTGACTGTTGAATTTTTTTTTTAACCTTCAAATCCATTTTGACCATACTAACAGAAGGAAAAGAAGAGAAAATATCCAAAAAGGATTTTTAAACATTTAAAACCCTTAGGAAAACTCAAAAAGAATTTTAAAAATATAAAATTCGGGAAAAAGGCCTAACACTTTCATTCTTTGTCTATTTATGAGAAACACTTTCCTTATTAGGCAACCCTAATTAGGAGCCACCTTAGGACCCAATGTATATAGATTTCAACCTCCTTCTCCCTTATTTATAGGTCTGAGGTAGTTATACAAGCAAAAATCGGTATCCTCACTTATAGATCAACTTTTTATTCCGATCGAGAAAATGGTTAAGAGAAGAGATAGGATTTGGACTTAATAGAACCAAGAAGAGAGGATGCCTATGTCAAAATAGCAACTTACAAACATAGGGTTGCCAAGTACTACAATAGCAAGGTCAAAATAAAATCTTTTAACATTGGTGACCTAGTCCTTAAAAATGCCAATAGGGTTGGGAAATGTAGGAGTAGGGAAGCTCATGCCTAATTGGGAAGGACCCTATGTGTGGACACCTTGACCCGAGGCAACCTAGATCAAGGTTACCTGATGATAAGTATATAATATATCTCTAATAAAGAGTATGAACCTCAAAAATTTAACCTTGATTTCCACAATTCTATAAATGTTTTTGTGGTTTTCCAATTTGATTTTCCAAGAGTTTTGAAAAGAATTTCAAAAAATGTTGGATTTTGACCTCTAGCAGTGATTAATGGTCATCTGTCAAAGAGTGACAACTGTTTGTGGCTATCTTCCCTCAATCTAGGTCAGATTCAGGGAATTCTTATAAGTTTACATTAATCATATGAGGGATGGCCATCTATCATCTACAGTAACTTGACTGCTGGGTTATTTCTAGATTTCCCATATTTTCCAATTTTTAAAATACTGGATAATGATTAGATTTTGGGGATTTGATCAAATCAGATTTGATGGGATTTTATCTTCTTATTCTAGAGATTCAGAGTTAGAGTTAATCTCCAACTCTTCTCCAGAAATTTAAACAAAAGGGGATTCTTATTAGGGGAAATAGAGTAGACTTTGAGAAAGAGAAATCTAATTCTCTATTCTTGGAGCTAAAGGTTTGAGCATTCTTTCACATAAAAACACGCACACACATTTCTTTATCTAAATGAGGGAATCGAGGATCAAGGTTTTGGATTGCTATTCTCTAGAGTTATATATCTAAGAATCCTAAGGTTAATATTCTAAACTCTAAGTTTCTTTCTTTCTCTAAGCTCAATGCCATGATCACATAGCAAATCATATTTATTTGCTATTTTATGATGTCATAATTCATGATTTTATGTTATTTAATTTGTTTATTTATAATTTTTGTAATGTCGTGATGATCTAAATATATTTAATATGTTAGGATGGCTTGCTACAAATTTATATTTCATTATTAATGCATGATGGATGTGTTCATTTAAATTCTATTTTAACATGTGTTATATTGTATTAGCATGATTTGAATCTCATGTATTGATTTTTTAGAAAATTCAGCATGTTTTAGGGTCATGGAGTTGTATGTTTAGGACTAAAATTTGGGTTTTCTTGAATTTGTGTAAAAAATTTGTAATCTGTCTGTTCCTTGAGTGATTGAGGACAAGAAGGCCCGACAGATGACCGTGTGTCAGTACGATCAATGGGATGTCTCAATACCTTCTCCTCATCCCATTTCTCCCTCTTTTATGGTCGTCTGTCTCTTAATTTGGGTTATTTATGGCCTCTGTTTCACCCCTTTATAGCATGTTTTAGTGTAATTTTTTAATTTAATTTATTTTGAGTTTTACATGTATTTTCATTTCTTTTTTGGCTCCAACTTACATGATTTGCATTCTACTCTCTAACCCATTTTATTCTAGCATTTTTTATGAGCATTTTTGGTTAGTTAATTAATTTATTTTGAAATTGATTTATTTTGATGGGCTAATCAATTTGTTTCTTTTTATATGATTGTTTGAGCGATATTGTTTCCCTATTTTGGAGTATTTTTGGGAGACTTACATTTTTAGAGGCCATCCTTCAATCAATTATTTCTTCCATCCCTTTATCCTTATTATCTTCCATTTAATTCTTTATTTTATTTAATTATGCTTTACGATTGAGTTGTTTTACTTATCTCTTTTTGTACTTTATTTGTTTCTAATGTATTTCATTTTGCAAATGAAATAATTTAGTAAGAAAGGAATTTTTAGCATGTTGATTGATTAAAAATATTCAAAATGTTTGGTACTTAAATATATTGGAATTTCCAAATAAAATAGACCGATGTCCACTTTTACCCTAAAATCACACAAATAAAAGGAGTCCTATTTTCACCTAAATTGGGATCACTCATTCCGCATTTTCTAAAAATTAACAAGGACTATTTTCCTTTCTTTCGTAAAAATGTAAGAGGGAACCAATGTTCCTAAACTTAATAAATGCCTTGATTTATGTATTTTTTTTATTCTTTCAATCGAATAATTTGCCTCTATAATAATTTAAGTACTGGATTTATTTTGTTTATTTCTTTATCGCTATCTAAATTGATTAATGTATTTATTTATTTTCTTGTAATGCATTGTGAGAGAAGGGAGGTAGTGGACTAATGATAAAAAAACTAATTATAAGAAATACCTAATTGAGATGCCAAGGAAGACTAATGTCTCGAACACCGATCTTTGTTTAGACATTAAAAGGTTGAGATTCATTTTCCAACATTCTATTAGGTGTTAACTCTATGATACCTACCTCTTTGAGCCCACTTTGGACACCTTTAAAGGTTGACCATTAACAATAAATTGGGAGTAACCCTTATTTCTTGTGAAGTAGCTAGTTTATGAGTTATAGTAAGCCTCATTCGATCTTGGACCCTAAAAGTGGGCCTCCAAGAGTGAATCTAGAATTGAATGTGCTTGTCGCGCATCACAGTGGTGACTCCACTGGGGACTAAGAGACTTTGCTCTTAAAGTACCTCGATTGAGTTACTTATAATTGGGTTTGTGCTATTAATCCTATTTCTTTTCAAAATTTCATTTCTTACATTCATTTTAGAGCCTTATAATTAAGTTAGGCATCCCTTTTTCAGCCCTGGTGATACCCTAAAGCACACCCTACACTCATTCACTATAGGGACATGTCAAGGAAACCCACCAACCCAAGTCTAGTACTGATTGGTATATAAAATGGTGACCCATTGGTCATTATACCTTTGATGAGCTAGATCTATTGGTAGGAACCATACTTGGATAGCTCTAAAGTTTTATCACTCGACTATAGCCCATCTAATAACAATAACTACTTCCCTTAGGTTGTATGACCTTAACAGATTATTGCTTGCTATGTGGACCCTTATGTAATGACCAAACTCAAACATATTATAGGGGTACCAGTCAAAGGCTGTTATGCCTCAATGGGCCTAACCTGATTTGTTTGAGTTACTCAAATACATAATGGCCAAAATCCATATGCCCGTGCTTTCAATTAAAAGAGGTTATGTTGTTGATTTTTCACCATGTATTATATGCATCTATCAGGTTCCCTGTTGAACTGTGGGCTAAGTCCACCAAGGAAAGAGACTGTATAACCTTCTGTGTGGGAGTAATAAGGTTGGAAGGCTTTGTCTTGCTTTTATATGATTGTGGTTGATGTCTAACAAACACATTCACTTGCATTCATGCATCATGTATACTATGCTCATGCATAATCATCATGTATCATCCCTGACGCTTGACTTTTGTAGCCATCTTAGATTTATTTAGGTGGTTTAGAGGGTCAGAAGGTCACCTTGTCCGAATATCTATGTTTGAGCTACCAGAGCTGAGATCAGAGTTAAGTTTAGAGTTGGGGTTTGAGATTGATTTAGAGTTTGGTTTAATCGCACATTTAAAAAGTAGTAGATAGACTACAATAGAAGAAGAAATGGCCAACAATGAAAGGTAGCAAATTGAGACGACCAGAATGACAAAAAATCTCAGATTAAGGATGCTAAATTTAAAGGATAGAATATCTTCTACTTCAACTCCTCTAGTTTCAAAGGATGAATTAGATAAAAGGTTGCATAGATGATTGCAGCAGTTTAAGGAAAGGATGATAGCCTTACTTGGTGGGTTGGTCGCTTCTTTTGCACCTTCTCCTAAAACTTAGCATAGAGCACCTGCTTGTGGTCCAGTGGAGCTAACCTATGTTGGGGATGCTACCAAGATAACTATTGCAAAGCTTTAAGTCCTATCAATTGAGTTAAGGAGAGAAAGAAGGCATGATCCTGAGAATGACTGTATCAAAGAGGAGGAAGAAGAGGAAGAGCCTTCTAAGGTAGTGGTTAGGAGTAGAGGCCCAAGTGCTGAGGAGGTTGCCTTTAAGAAGATGAAGGAGAGATTAAGGCCATGCCTCAATTATTGTCTATCGGTAGAGGGAAAAACTTTAAGGATAGGGATTTTGATAGAGAAGAGCCACTCCCCTAAAGGTTCAAGATGCCAGATCTACCAAGATTTAATGGTGCCTCTAACATTTTTGCATATGTGAAGAAGTATACCTTAATCATGAAGGAGACTACCTTGACTAAGAAGCAAAACGTGAAGTACTTTTTTTTTAGCTTAATAAGCCTAGTAATATGTTGGTATTATTGGCTTGATAGGTACACTAAAGAGGATTGGGACTTACTGACTAAAGAGTTCCTCAAGCAATATGAATGCAATACTAGGATGGAAGTCATTCTGAAAGACCTCAAATTGCTCGAACAAAAGCATGTGAATCCTTTCACGAGTATGCAGGAACTGAGTGATGGAAATGAAGATGAGGCCTGATACAATTTACCATATTAGGCTCTTTATTCAAAATAAAAGTCCCTACTTGAGGGATGGCCTAAAGATAAAGGGATTGAAGGATTAGGAGTCCCTAAAGGACATAGCCATAGAGGTTGAAGGTGATTAGTTAGCTAAGAAGGCCAGTAATGAGAGTGCAAGGAGGAACTTTGGTAATAACAAAGCGTTAGGAGTAGTAGTGGAGTAAAAAGAAGCGAGAAGATGGCTGAAGTATTTTCCATAGAGGCCAATCAATTGCATTACTCTAACCTTGGTAAATCATTGTCTTGAGTGTTGGATCAGTATAGTACGGAAGGGAAGCTGTAACCATTGGCATCAAGGCTTGCCAGGAGTTAGGGGATGCCTTACTACAGAGAGGATCAATATGGTGGCTACCATCAGTACACAGGGCATCTCACAAATTATTGCCACAGCTTAAGGAACAAAATTCAGGATCTGATGGATAACAAATAAATTTTAGATCCTGAGAAAAGGGAGAAGAATAAGAAAAGAGGATCCAATGTTGTACCGCTTATAAGTGTGCATTTTATAATGTTTTAAGTGTTTTTAGTTGGTTTCTTGGATTAGTTTATAGTATTTTAGTTAATCTAGAGTTTAATTTGTGATTTAAGGGCTTGATTGTGTTTATTTGTGTTTTTAGGTGTAAAATTGAAAGAAAAAGGAGAAGTTGAAGGACTAGAAGGGTAATTTTGAAAAATAAGGAGCCAAAAATTAAAGAAGTGCATCATTTGAAGTCCAGTAGAGGATAATTCAGTGGAATCACATTTTGATTCTACCAAATCACCCTTTTAAAGTGAAGAAAAAAGATCATTCATTGGAATCAAAATGTGATTCTACAGAATGGACTTCTTTGGAAGATAATGGCTGGTTATTCGATGGAATTAACTCTTTTACTCTCCCGCATAAGTTTTTGCTGAAGTTGATTTGGTGGTTTCAAAATATATTCTACCGGTTTAAGAAAGTTCACTTAAAAAGGAAGTCTTTTATCAATTAAATCTAGAAATTTGCTGATGCTCGGTTTAGGAAGTTGAGAGAGATTAAAACTTCTTGTTTTGATGCCTCTTCTTTGCATATAAAAAGAAGACTTAAGCCACAAGATTAGAGAGAATTGTTTTAGGTTTTTTGTTTTTACGTAGCTAGAGTTTAAGTTAGTTTGCATTCTCTATAATTTTCTTTTAAACTCAGCTTTTAGCTTTCAATTATAAAGTGTGAGCATTTTTTCTTAACTTTTGCTAAGGATACTTGAAGCTTTGATCTTTTGTTGTGATGACTTGATTGAGCTTTGATGTTAACCCAAGTTGATTATTTCTTGGTTTTAAGCATATTCTTAACTTTGATTTTGTTTGGGATTAATTATTGGTTTAATGGTTTAAATAACTAAAAGTTGATTTAAGTATCATTAAGGATTTACATGTTCTTGGATTAATCTTTTGAGTCAATGCATGATTGTTTTCTATTTTGAGATAATTATGTCTTGATAATTTTGATTAATATTAAGAAAGGAAGAACCGAAAATCTACTTGAATTGAATTTTCTTGGGAAAGAGTTTAATGAAAGTGTAGGAAGTTAAATTAGATTTTGATGCTGAATGTTAAATTATTCTCAATGGGGAATTTAATATTCAAGAAAGATATTCTTGATTAAGGTATTAGGTTTTATTCATCTAGTTTTCGATAATTACTTGCATTTTTAAGAAATCAAGTTATTACAATAAAAGGCTAAGGTGGATAGTTCCTTAGTGAAAGTTGTTTTCAAATATTGATTGTTACCCTATTTTAACTACTTGTTATTTGTTTCAAGTCATTCATAATTTGTTTTGGTTTAATATTTCAGTTTTAAATCTTCATCATAACTTTTGGGATCTCTTCTCTCTCTTTACACATAATTTTCATTCCAAAACTCAAGATCTTTTCATACACACACAAGTTTCCCTTAGGTTCGATATTTGGGGTCTTAATCTTTATTTTCCTATATTACTAGTTGATCTAGTGCACTTATTAGACTCTAATCAAGTTTTTGGCGCCGTTGCCGGGGAATACATTGGCGTGTGTTATTTATTTTAAGTTTTATAGTGACTTTTGTGTGTTTCTTATCTCCTCTTATCTAATTCTATTTGTTATTCGTACATGTATTATTAGTTTATGAAAAGGAATCGACCAATATTGCCTATTGACCTTAAAATTGAGAGGACATTTCATAGAATTAGAAAGTTAAAAGCCAACATGAATCTAGAAGATCAAGGAATCCTTAGAGATCCACCTCTCATCATAGATCCACCAGCTAGGGTGGAAGATCCACAACATAAGAATGAGCAAGGCAATAATTATCAACCTCAAGCGGATGGTTTAGACCTAGAACCATTAGAGATAATACCATTCCTAGGTGGAATGAAGAACATATGACTATTAGTATCCCTCATAACCAACCATTGGAGATTTATCCTGCCACCATCACTATGGTGCAAAGAAACCAATTTTCAGGTTTAGGAATAGAGGATCCTGCACAACACCTAGATATATTCTTAAAAATAAGTGACATGGTTCAAATACCAAATGTGTCTACTAATGCCATTAAACTTAAACTGTTTCCTTTTACACCCATTGGTAAAGCTAGGGATTGGTTGCAAATACTTCCAAACTAATCTATCCAATCATGGCAACAAATACAAGAAAAGTTCTTGTGCAAATTCTTGCCACCGACCAAAATTGCCCTCATTAGGAAAAATATCAATGAACTTCAGTAGTTATATGATGAGCCATTTCATAAGGCTTGGGAAAGATTTAGGAGACTATTAAAAAGTTATCCACACCATGAATTTGTTGTTTATCAATTGATGCATATTTTTTTTATGCAGGTGTGAATCAAGTTACACAATCTTTGTTAGATGCAACATCAAATGGTAGTTTCATGAACAAAATACTTGAAAAAGCATTTCTGCTTCTTAATAAGATGGAAACTAATGATGCACAATGGGCTAGCTCAAGGGCTACTCAAAAGAAATATGGAGTTCATAACATAGATGATTTTGCCATGATAAATGCTAAACTAGAATTGTTAACTAAATAATTGAATGGTTTGAAAGTTTAAAATATTTCTACTTTGTCTAATGGAACTAATTTCTGTGTAGGAAATCAAAGAGCTATGAAGAATGGGGAGGGAGTAGAAGAGGATGTGAATGCCTTAAATCCATATAGTAATACATATAACCCAGGATAGAGGAACCATCCAAATTTTGAATGGAGAGAAGGTAATCAAACATCTACATCAAATTCTTAACCTAGACCTCCTTTCAATCAAAATCTTAATAGCCATCCACCATACCAAAATCCAGCACAACCACACTACCCTTCTAACCATCAATCACTACCCTATCAACCACCTGGATTTAAAAAACCCCACCCCCTACAAGAAAAGAAACCAAACTTAGAAGAAATATTTGCCAATTTTATGTCCACCCAAACTGCCTTTATGTTTAGTCAAGGTGCTAGGTGAAAATCTCAAGACATTTGGATGAGGAACCAAGATACATCCATTAGAAATCTAGAGAATGAAGTGGGACAACTTGCTAACTCATTGACCAATAGAGCTCAAGGAACATTTCCATCTAATGTAGACCAAAATCCAAAAAAGGAAGCTAAGGCAATCACTTTGAGAAGTGGGAAAGAGGTATAAAAAACTGAAATTGGTACAAATACTTCTAAAGTGGTGGAACCAACAATAGAGATAAGTATTTCTAACTCAAAAATTATTGATGAAGTGCCTTCTATTGTTGAGAAGAAAAAGGGTAAGGAAAAATTGGTATCTAAAGTGATTGATGAGTCTAAATTACCTTTTCCATCTTTGGCTAGAAAAGAAAAGCAAAATGAGCAATTAAATAGATTTTTAGACATGTTTAAAAAGTTGTATGTAAATTTAGCATTTACTGAAGCTTTGTTACACATGCCTAAATATGCTAATTTTATGAAAGAATTATGTTCTAATAAGAGAAAGCTAGAAGATATAAGAACGATCCAATTATCTAACAATTGTAGTGCAATCTTAATGAACAAAATCCCTACAAAACTCGAAGATCTTGGTAGTTTCACATTACCATGCGAATTAGGAGGGAATTTTATAGGATATGGATTGTATGATTTGGGTGATAGAACAAATTTAATGACTTATTCTATTTGCTGGAAATTGAATTTGGAAGACATGAAGGAAACTCAAATGACATTACAATTTGAAGATAGATCATTGAAAAGGCCTAAAGGGATTATTGAATATTTTTTGGTCAAAGTTGGAAACTTTATATTTCTAGTCGATTTTGTGGTTATAGATATGGAAGAAGATATAAGAGTGCCTTTAATAGTTGAAGACCATTCTTGAACATAGCAGGAGCTGTAATAAATGTTCATGGGCAAATAGTTACTTTGAGATTTAATGAGGAGGAAATGGAATGTAAACAAAATAATGAAACATCCATCTTATGATTTTAAGGAGTCAATTAGTTTTGTTGATGAAGTTCAAGAGCGTATAGAAGCAAAGTAAGAGGAAATCATTTTGTATGATGAGGTAAAGAAATGTCTAATGTACTTGAAGAACATAGATAAAGTGGAGACAAGAGAAAAAGAGATAATTCAGGATTTAGAAAGAGAACATAATCAAGAAGGACATATGGATGATGTATTATCCCCTCTTAAGGGAGATTCTGAACTTAAAACTCTTCCTACTCATTTAAAATATGTGTTTTTAGAGGAAAATACAAAATCAATAATTATATCTTATTTGTTGATAGGTTTGGAAAAAGAGATGCTGGTTGAAGTACTTAAGAAGCATAAAGGAGCTATTAATTGGAAAACATTCAAGTTAAAGGGTATATGTCCCAGTTATTGTGCACACTGAATACCGATGGAAGATAATTTCAAACTGGTGGTACAATCCCAAAGGCAACTTAATCCCACTATGCAAGAGGTGGTGAAAAAGGAGGTACTTAAACTCCTTGATGCAGGTATTATCTATGATATCTCAAATAGTAGTTGGGTTAGTCCAGTTTAATGTGTGCCTAAAAAGGGGGGAATGACTGTGATCACTAATGAAAAGGATGAACTAATCCCAACACGTACTATAACGGGATGGTGAGTGTGCATAGATTATAGGAGATTGAATAATGCCACTGGAAAGGATCATTTTTCTTTACCATTCATTGAACAAATGTTAGAGAGATTAGCAAAAAATAGATTTTATTAATTTTTAGATGGATATTTGGGGTATATTCAAATACCAATAGCCTCAGAAGACTAAGAAAAGACCATATTTACATGCCCTTATGGTACATTTGCATATAGGAGGATGCTTTTTTTGTCTATGTAATGCCCCTGCTACATTTCAAAGCTGCATGATGGCCATTTTTCATGATTTTATTAAAAAAAATTATGGAAGTTTTGATGGATAATTTTACATTATATGGTCGTGATTTTGAATCATGTTTAAATAATCTTGCATTAGTTTTAGAACGGTGTAAAGAAACTAATCTTTTTTTGAATTGGGCAAAATGCCATTTCATGTTAAAAGAAGGGATAGTTCTAGGGCATAAAATCTCTAAAAAAGGAATTGAGGTAGACAAAGCTAAAATTGATGTTATTGATAAATTACTTGCTCCTACGAGTGTTAAAGGTATTAGAAGTTTTCTTGGTCATGCAAGTTTTTATCATCGCTTTATTAAGGATTTTTCTAAGATTGCTAAACTACTTTCCAATTTGTTGATGAAAGATACTACATTTAACTTTGATGATGAGTGTTTGCAGGCTTTTAACTTATTGAAGCAAAAGCTAATCACAGCATTGGTCATTGCATCACCTAATTGGAGCTTACCATTTGAGATTATGTGTGATGCTAGTGACTATGCTGTGGGAGCATTTTTAGGCAAAAGGAGGGAAAAGATCTTTTATACCATCTATTATGCAAGCCACACACTCATCAGAGCTCAAGTCAATTATACCACTATGGAGAAAGAGTTGCTAGCAATTTTATTTTCTTTTGACAAATTTAGATCTTATCTCTTAGGTTCCAAAGTGACAATATGGATGGATCACGTAATATTAAGGCAGCTTTTTGCCAAAAAAGATTCCAAACCGAGATTTATCCGCTGGGTATTGCTATTATAAGAATTTGATATGGAGATTAAGGACAAGAAAGGAGCTAAAAATTATATGGCATACCATCTTTCTAGACTTGATCATGCTAATATTGAAAAGGGAAAAATTGCTGATTTATTTCCTGATGAATATATTAGTGTAATTTATACTTGTAACTTTGTAACTCCTTGGTATGCTAATACAACTAATTTTCTCGCAAGAGGTTATCTTCCCAAAGATTTTACTTGGCAACAAAAGAAAAAGTTGCAAGTAGATGCCAAACACTACCTTTGGGATGATCCATACCTAATTAAGATTTATTCGGACCTAGTACTTCGAAGATGTATTCTAGAGGGAGAACAAGAAGACATCATGAGACAATGTCATAGTGGGGAAGTTGGAGGACATCATAGATCTAATCGTATGGTATAAAAGATTCTCCAATCAGGTTTTTTCTGGCCTACTCTCTTTTTGGATATTAAATCATTCATTAAGCTTTGTGATAAATTTCAAAGAGTAGGAAAATTTTCTAAAAGAGATGAAATGCCTATGAATAATATACATGAAGTGGAAATTTTTGATGTTTGGGGTATAGATTTTATCTGGTCATTTCCAAACTCATTTAGATTTGAATATATTTTAGTTGCTATAGACTATGTGAGTAAATGGGTATAAGCCATAGCAACTAGGACTTGTGATGCCAAGGTAGTGCTTGAATTTATTAGAAAACATATTTCTACCCGATTTGGATCACCAAGAGCCATTATAAGTGATGGAGGCAAGCATTTTGTCAACTATCAATTTAAAACATTGCTAAGAAAATTTGGTGTTAAGCACAAAATAACAACCCCGTACCATCCTTAAGCAAATGGGCAAATGGAAGTGTCTAACAGGGAGTTAAAATCAATCTTAGAGAAGACTGTCAATAGTTCTAGGAAAGATTAGTATTATAGGTTGGATGAGGCTTTTTAGGCCTATAGAATGGCATTCAAGACCCCTATAGGCATGTCTCCTTTTAGAAGTGTCTTTGGAAAATCTTGTCATTTACTGATCGAATTGAAACATAAAGCATATTGGGCAACAAAGTTTCTTAATTTTGATTTAAGATGTGTAGGAGACAACAGGAAGCTACAACTCGATGAACTCAATGAAATTTGACGATAGTCATATGACAATGCAGTAATTTATAAGGAGAAAACAAAACATTGGCATGATAACCATTTGAAATTTAAAGAATTTATTCCTGGTATGATGGTGTTATTATATAACAGTAGGTTGCATTTGTTTCCAAGTAAACTGAAGTCCAGATGGTTGGGGCCTTATCAAGTTTTGTCTAGTAACAAATTTGGAATAATAACTATAAAAAGTCCAAAAGATGGCAGGGAGTATAACGTGAATGGATATCGATTGAAACAATACTTTGAAGGAAGAGTGGAGGTGGCTGAAATAGTGTTGGTATTTCAAGAATAGCAACAGAAGACAAAAAGTCTATCAGAGAATTTGTTAAACTCAAAACGAAATTCTATATCCCTTATAGTTTACTTAATATGTTTACTTTGTTTGTTTTCATTTGGTTTTATTGTGTGTTTTTTGTTTTTCACTTATGTTGATCATTCTAGTTTTAGGAAGTGCTTCGTAAAGATAGATCAATTTTCTGAAAAAGCAAGCAAGAGGTGTAGTTTTTGATGTTCACATGTAAGGTGAGTGATAGTTAGCAAGAACAAGCAGTCCTAAGGTATGAGCATTTAGAGTGGAACATTTTTGGGAGGTTTGATTGAGCATTTAAAGAATCAATTGAGAGTAAAAATATTAACAAATCTAAGTGAGGTTGGGTCAAATTTATGCTAGAATGTTGAGAGTGTATTCCAGTTGTTGGGAATTATCAGTTACATGCATCTCATACATAAGAAAAATTTAAAATTTTTTAACCAATATATCTGATCTCGCCATGAATTTACTATATACATATTAATGAGAATAAGAAAAATCACCTTTGATTTTTGTTATACAGTTGATTTTCCTTCTCACCGGGTTGTCGCAAACCACAGTGTCCAAAATCGAACACCTTCAATGAGTAATCCACACTAGAGAAGGAATGAATAAACCAACAATTAGGAGAAACAAGGGCTGGCCAAAAATTCCTAGATACTAGCTAGGGAAGGTGGTGGCTAGGGCTTTTAGAATGAGAGAAAAACTTTTCTCTTAATTGTTCTCACTTAACCCTAATTCTACATCTCTTGGATTTTTATAGTTAGGTTAAAAAATTCAACTTCATAATGGGATTGGGCTCTTTAAAATTGCTGGAGAATTATTAATTAGGCTTCTGGAATTATTTATAATTATTTGGGCTCAATTAAATCCAATTTAAGCCCTTTCATAAAAGAATATGCACAAACCCACAAACTAGGCCCTTTGTACATATACTTAGATTTAATTACCCAAATGAATTCCAAATCCCACCAAATTAAATATTTAGGATCCATAACACTTATGTAACATATTTAATTTATTTTGGTCCAAGAAATAGGCCTCTAAGGCCTTCTGTTTGGAGTTGGCATGTGGCCATTCTTTTGGAGGGTTTCTGCGCCAACTTCACTTCTCTGGGCCTCTGTAATTTCTCCAATAGATCTATTAATTATTATATCATCCTTATAACATTTATAGTCCAATAATAATTAATTATGAAATACATTATTTCAATTAGGTCCAATTTTACAGAATATTTCTCAAAAGTTTCACGAACAATTTTACTTGATAATAATTAATTAAACTCTTTAATTAATTATTCTCTTATTCACTTCTCTATTCCCATAATAATATCAAATATTATTATCCTTGTCATTTTACCATTTTACCCTTTTCTCTATATGTGTGTGACCTATTGGGTTCCTGTCCATGTTAGCAGTATAATAATATGTAATTGTGAGTTATATTCAAAACTCACATGATTTAAACTCCTTTAAATCATTTTATCAATCTCTATTGATATTTTGATACATCATTATACAAGTCATGATTGGCCTCTAGCTAGGCATCATGACTACCCAAATGTCAAGAAAGTCACGTGGTTTGACTATACCCTTCCATAGAAACAATTACCGTGCAATTACTCCTTTCACCACTCTTATCTCAATTACATTCTGAGTATGGATTTTTGTCAACTCATATAAATCTAATTATGTATGTTATATTAATTTAATCATTGTTTCCAAAATGCCCTTCATGGATCTCTATCCATCTTGGTAGTTTACTCTGGCCAGAGATTTTCTAAACAAGGTAATTATAAAATCATGCGAGATAACTTCCCTTATTAAATCTGGGATGGTGAATCCTTTGTCAATCACTCAACTATCTTCAAGTAGGTCATGATATACCCAATATCCTAACTGTGTTCACTCCCAGTTAGAAGTAATCAGTTATGGAGTTAAAGTATACCACTTGCTACTTAAGATAACTTTGGTGATCTCAAGTCTAAGGATACTTGCACAACTGCTATGAAGAGATTCCTCACTGACATAGATTTAATATCCATGTGAGGATTCTCTTTGCAGGTCTCCAATGAACTTGTTCTTCTAACAAGCATCCACATGTTAGCTTTGATTATCTTCCATAATCACAGTTATGAGAACCACTGCTTGAACCATTCAAGAAGCATAACATGTGCTAGTCTGTCCGAATTAACAATGTCCTATCTTGTTAATTCTATGACTAGGGATATTTAGATATTAACACATTTGCATGCAATAGACACCTTATATCATGAACACTTTCATGATTGTCTTTGCATTATGTTTATAATATCAAGGACTTCATTTATTAATTTAAGATTTACAAACTCATGTATTTAAACATAGCATTAATAAATGAATAATGCCTTTTATTAAGAATATAAATTCATACATATAAAATTCATCCCTTTTACATAGGCTTTAGGGCATACTCTCTAACACCGATTACTATGAGTTAGTTGAGCACTTGAGAATTCGGTAGAATGAATTATGATTCCATCAAATGATTTTTCATAACTTGATCGAATGTCCAATGATCCTATTGAATGAGAATTTTTTCAATTTGGCTTAAATTGTATCAATTGATGGCTTTGAAGTACAATAATGGACCATTCGGCAGAATGAAAACATCATCCCACTGAATGGGACCATAATTCGGCAAAATGAAGTATCATCCCACCGAATGCCTTTTTCTCCATGTGTTTTATTTTATTTTGGTTGATTTTGGGCTTTAATAGGCAGAAGAGGACCATTCAGTAGAACGAGAATCCTCATCCCACCGAATGGTTCTTCCCCATCCCATTGTATGCCATATTAAAAGCCAATTGCACACACTTTTATGAGTATTTCAAGCAACTCAAATATGTCAAACTTCTTTACTTAAATGAGTTTTTTCTTGATATCCCTAATGGAAATCTTTGTAATGAGGTTTATCCTCTTATTTTTGGTATTGGATGGGAATGGTTTATTAATAAACATCCAGAAGTCTATCCATTTGTTGCAATTCAATTTTTTACTTCCTTTAAACTGACATGTGAAGATGAGCAGGATGTTGGCACGGTGAGTTATAAGCTAGGAAGGAAAACTTATTACATGTTGTTCCCTAAATTTTTTACACTTTTAGGTTTTCCAGATAATGTAATCAGTGAATGACCTAATGCTACACCACAAGAGAATTGGGAGTTTATTGGAGATCCTCTGTATCCTGTCCAATATAAACCCAGCAAGCTCAAGGCTTGTGTTTTAGAAAGTCATCCTTTTTGGATTCTTCACAGGTTCCTGTCTATCACTTTATTTAGTTGTTTAGGAAGCCCTAGGAACGTTAACAATGAAGAATTTATGTTATTGAGATGCATGGTTGGGGTAATCCAAATCAATGGGGCTATCCTTTTGTGCCAAAAAATAAAGGAGCTGTAGAGAATGATAACAAAAATTAAGGCGACATCATTAGGTTAGGTTGCAACCATTCTGGATAGAGCAGTCAACTACATTGAAATGAGGAAGTCTATTGGAAAACCCTCTTACAGTGATTATGCTATGTTGTCTCGAATGAAGATAATGATTAAGAAACCATGAAGACATTGATCCGATAGGGCAAAATATCTTCATGATCTTACCATTAGAAGAAATAAAGCTGAAGCATTTGAATCAAAATTTGAGCCTGAAAATCTAGCACCTCTACCATAGGAACCTTCTGATCAATTGCAAGCATTTACCACTCAAAAGAATAACAGAATGAATAGGCTGGAGGGACATATGGACACTTTGCAGGAACACGTTCTTGAAGTGAAGTATAATTTAGAAGTGTTCACTACCAACTTTTGGAAGTGTTGGCCACTGCCATCATTACCACCAGCAGAGTGATGATAGTTGTTGTGGATAGCAACATTTTGAGAGGGTGTTTGAGCTTATCTAAAGCTCAATTTTGTAGGAAGTTGAATCTTTCTTCTCTTCTTTTCATTTAAGCACTTTGGTTTTTGGTTTTTTTTTGTTTGGTGTGTTTTTACTATTTTGTTAACTTTAATATTACTGTTAATGTTTGTGTAAGCACTTTATCTTATAACTTTCACTTAAACTTTAGTCTACCCTAGTTGTTCTCAATTTTTGAACATATTGAACTTTGAACTTAGAATGTGCATGAATTAAAATTCTTAGGTTAGTAGTAGAACAAGTTGTTTAATGAATTTTAGTTGGAATAGCATTTGAACTTGATGTGTATTTGTTAGTTTCCAAAATGTTGAGCACATTAGACTAGTTTCTAAACTTAAAGAAAAGCCAATGCATTAAAATAGTTGAGTAAGAAACTTTAGAACATTGGAACCTTCCTCATCACCCTTTGAAGCATAAAAATAACTCATTGTAACTTAGAAAATGATCTAGATAAATTTTTCTTTTTGAGCCAAATATGGACTATTTTCTTACCCTAATACATATTTTTGACCTTTGTTCACCCACTTTGACCTTAAAAGGACATGCTTAATGCGTGTCACATTAATTTTTTTCTTGCTACCTCATTAAATACCATATAACCTAAAAGCTTTTATCTTCCCTTAATAGAGTTGCCATTCTAGCTTTGGATAGATTAATGGAAATATGATTAGTTCTTTTATGGGAATAGCAAGTAAGTGGGATTAATAGAAGAAGTTATTTTTAAAATCATATCTTTGCACCCTCGGTGATTAAGTAAAAAAAATAATAAAAAGAAGAAAGAAAGAAAGAAAGATTGAAAATAAAAATATAGTTTATAGCACATTCTTAAGTGTGGGGTGATTATTGTAAATGTTAGTTTTCTTCTTCTATTAAAGGAATTGCAGTCGGTGAGTTGGCTAGCTGTCCCACTTGATAATCTTGATAAGTGTGAATTGTATATAGTTTTTGATATGTTTTTAGTTTTGTTATTTAGTTATTTTGATTTTATTTAGGTTAGAATAGAGTTTAATTTGTTAGTTTTATGTTTTTCGAGTTAATTGTAAATTTTGGTGTTTTTCAGGGTTAATTTGCAAGAAAAAGGACTTAATTGTAAAAAGGCAAGAAGATTTGGGCCAAAATTGTAAAATTGGAGAATTCATGTTAAGATATTATCGTGAAGTCTAGAAGACAAACACGTGGCCACATGAAGGAATGAAGGATGAAGAGCCGTGGCCATGTGAAAAACCAAAAGGAGAAACCAAGCATATACACGTGACCACATGGATTCCAAGTGAAGGACCACACGTGGCCACGTGTGAAGGAAGGCTTATGGAACACGTGACCACGTGTTCAATTACAAAGGGAAGGACATGGCCACGTGCTCAATCTCCAATGAAGCGAAGGATTTGCTGATTTTTCCAATTTAAGAAGGATTATTTTCCTACATCAATTTGGGAAGTTTGGAAGGCTTCTACAATATCTTTTTCCTATAAATAGACAACTCTAACACCAAAGAAAGGGAATCATTTAGTAGAATCAATTAGAGAAATCTTAGAATTAGGCTTAGTTATTTTACGTTATTTTTATGTTTTCATTATTTTTCTTCAACTTTGTTTTAGTTTTTAATTATGTTTAGGAAATAGTTTTTCTCCTTTTGCTAATGGATTCTTGAAAACTTATATTTTCATTGTTATGACTTTATTTTGAGCTTAATTTTCAATATCGGTTGATTATTTATTGGTTTTAAGCATATTCTTATCTTTGATTGTGTTGAGATTGATTGTTGGTTTATTGAATAAATAACTAAAAATTGGTTTTGACATAGTTAATGATTTGCATGTTCTTGGATTGACTCTTTAATGTTTATGCATGATTATTATCCGAAATATGAGATAATTATGTGTTAATTTTATTGGTTAATACTAAGAGAGGAAGAACTAAGAATGAATTGGAGTTGAATCACTTGAGAAAGGCTTCAATGAATATTTAGGAAGCTAAACTAGATTTGCATGCTAAGTATTAGATTTGTCTATGAGTTTAATACTAAGAATGATATACTTGAATAAAGATATCTTGCTTTATTACTAGTTTTTCCATAATCAATGGTGTTTATATTGAATTTAAGTCATTACAATGAAAGTTAAGGTGGATAGTTCATTTAGCAAGAGAATTCCAGTTATTGCTTTGTTTTTAATTCATATTTTAGCGTTTGTTTTGTTTCATTGTTTATTTTGTTTAATTTTTACTTTTCAATCAAAAATGTTTGGGAAACAATCTTGGATTAATTTAATTCATACATAGATATTATTCTTAGCAATCCATGTTCCCTTGGGTACGATATTTGGGGTCTTAATCTATATTTCCCTGTATTACTAGCCGATCTAGTACACTTGTTAGACACCGTCAAATCTAAATTCCTAATGGATACATCTTGGTTCCTCATCCAAATGTCTTAAGATTTCCACCTAGCATCTTGATTAGACATATAAGCAGCTTGGGTGGCCATAAATTTACAAGCATTTCTTCTAGTTTAATTTTCTTTTCAAGTGGGGGTAAAGGTTTTTGAAATCATGATTGATGATTAGAGGGATAGTGTGGTTGTGTTGGATTTTGGTTTGATGGTTGATTATGGGAAGCTAAACTTTGATTAAAATGAGGTTTTGGTTGAGAATTTGATGTAGAATTTTGGTTACCTTCTCTCCATGCAAAATTTGGATGGTTCCTCCATCCCGGGTTATAAGTATTGCTATAGGGATTGAAACATTTACATCCTTTACTGCTCCTTCCTCATTTCATAGCCCCTTGATTTCCTACATAAAAATCAATTCCAATAGACAAAATAGAAACATTCTAAACTTTTAAACCATTCAATTCCTTGGTTAACAATTCTATTTTAGCATTTAGCATTCCAACATCATCTATGTTATTAACTCCCTATTTCTTATGAATGGCTCTTATGCTAGCTCATTGTGCATCATTGGTTGCCATCTCATAAAGAAGTAGGAATGCTTCTTTAGGTATTTTGTTCATGAAGCGGCCATTTGATGCTGCATCCAATAAGGATCTTGTAACTTGATTTACACCTGCATAAAAAACATGCATCAATAGATAAATAGGAATTTCATTGTGTGCGCAACTTTTTAATAACCTCATAAATCTTTCCCAAGCCTCATGAAATGACACATCACATAACTGCTGAAATTCGTTGATATTTTTCCTAATGAGAGCAGTTTTTATAGGTGGGAAGAATTTGCACAAGAATTTTTCTTGCGTTTCTTGCCATGATTGTATATATTGATTTGGAAGCATTTTCAATCAATCCCTAACTTTACTTATGAGGGTGAATGGAAACACTTTAAGTCTAATGGCATCAGTGGACACATTTGGTATTTGAACTGTCTCACCTATTTCTAAGAACATATCTAAGTGTTGCACACGATCCTCTATTTCTGAACCTGAAAGTCGATTTCTTTTTACCATAGTAATGGTTGCAGGTTTAATCTCAAATGGTTGGTTATAAGGGATCCTAATAGTTTTATGTTCTTTATTCCACTTAGGAATAGCATAATCCCTAATAGTCCTAGGTCTAAACCCATTCCACCTTCCTAAGTTCAAAGTTCAATATGTTCAAAATTTGAGAACAATTGGGGCAAACTAAAATTTAAGTGAAAGTTAAAAGGTAAGGTGCTTACACGAGATATCATAATACCTAAAGTTAACAAAAAACTAAAGTGCTTAAATGAGAGGGAGAAAAGAAAGTTTCAACTTCTTGCAAAATTGCTTTGGATAAGCTCTACCCCCCTCTCAGAAGGTTGCTATCCACAACGACTGTCACTCAGCTGGTGGCAATGGTGGCGGTGGGAAGCGCTTCCAGAAATTAGTGGTGAAAACTTTTAAATTACACTTTACTTCCAGAACATGTTCCTACAAAGTATCCATTTGTCCCTCTAGCCTATTCATCTTGGTGTTCATTTGAGTGGTAAAAAGCGGTAATTGATCAGATGGTGCTTTATGGTTGGGGTGTAGGGTTATCAGGCTTAGATTCTAAGTCAGATTCTACATCTATATTTCTTCTAATGGTAAGCTGATGAAGATATTATGCCCTATCAGACCAATGCTTTCGTGGCTTCTTAATCAATATTTTCATTTGGGCCAACATATCATAGTTTATGTAAGCTAGTTTTCTAATAGATTTCCTTGTATCCATGTAATTTACCGTTCTAGCCATTTTGGTGGCCACCCAACCCAGTGACATTGCCTTAATTTTTGTGCTCATCCTCTATAATTCCTCTATTTTCTGACATAAAAAGACAGCCCCATTGATTTTGATTTCCTCAATCATGCATCTCAACAACAAACATTTCTCATTATTAATATTTCCAGGGCTTCCTAAGCAACTAAAAAGGGTGATAGACAAGAACCTATGAAGAATCCGTAGGGGGTGACTTTTTAAAGCATAAGTCTTGAGTTTGCTAGGCTTATATTGGACGGCATTCAAAGGATCTCTAAAGAACTTCCAGATCTCTTGTGGTGTAGCATTGGATAGTTCACCCATTGCATTTTTTGGGAAACCTAGATGAGCAGAAAATTCAGGAAACAATATGTAATAAGTTTTTCTTCCAGGCTTAAAACTTACAATGCCTACATCTTGTTCATCTTCATGTGTCAGCTTGAAAGAAGTGAAAATTTGAATTGTAATAAATGGATGTACTTCTTAGTGTTTGTCCACGAACCATTCCCATCCAATGCCAAAAATTAGAGGATAACCCTCATTCCAAAGGTTGCCTTCTAGAATATCAAGAAAGAATTCCCTCAAGTAAATAGGCTTGACATATTTGAGCTGCTTGAAATATTCATACATCTCAGCTCTATCCTCATCAATGTAAGTTGGGATAGAATTCTTGGATGTTTATGCTTCTGCTACTTTAGATTTCTCAGATGGCTCAGCTGGTGCTACAATTTTTGCTGCCTTACCCTTCTTTGCCTTTGTAGATGTATCAGCCTGCTTCGCTTTCCTGGAACTCACTGAAAAGATACACAGAGAATTCCAGTAAGTAAACTAGAGAAGCAAAGGATATTGCTAGCCAAACTGGTGCAAAAATATTGTGACAAATATGTATCATTGAAGTATCATAACAATATGTATTAATACAAGAATGATTTATTAAAGTAATGAGATTGAAAAACTTAGGCTAAGTAGTGAATTTATTATTTGAGGCATTTCATCAAACATGTTATGTGTACCAATTCATAAACCTACATTATATGAAATCTCAAAACTTGAGTAACCTAAAAATAGATCATCAACACATAATTTAACACCAATTACATTAAACATCTCAATTTAGAGCAATCATAAATAATAAGAATGAAATCTCCTAAAGAACATAACCCAAGTTAACAAATGTAATCCATAAATTTGCATGCCAAATGTTTAATTTGAAAGTAATAAACCACTTACTTATAATGAAAAAGATGGTGAGCAACTAAATTCAGAAGAAAGTTGCACAAGAAAAGTTGATTCGATAGAATGCGTGAGTGGGTGGAGGGAGAATGCAAGTGAGAAACCAAGAGAAAATGAGCATTTGGTGGAGTGTGTGTGAGGTTGGACTTTATATGGATGATTCAGTGGAATGAGAGGACTCATTCGATGGGATGAGAATCTCATTCTACCGAATGGTCCTTTACTATCCCACAAAAAGCTTAAAAAATGACAAAACTCAAAGTGCACATGTAAGGAACCCCATTTGGTGGGAGCAAAACCCATTCTACCGAATCATGATGGTGTGTTTCGTGGAATCAAATTTGATTCTACTGAATGGTCCATCACTGGACCACATGACCAACTTTAATGAATTGATCTTTTAACCAGACAAATTCTCATTCGGTGGGATCAAAAGTCATTCCACCGAATTCTTCTCTATTATAATAATACACACATAGTTCTCTTAGCTAATTAAAAATTCATGATCTACGTCAACTTGCTATCATCAAATGCTCATCACAATAATTTGATTATAGTTTACAGAATTTAGCACACATGTTGACTTGACTTCATGCGATCTTCCTTCTCTAAATTGAGTTCTTACTTCTAATCATGCATTATGCTCCATGTAACAAGTCTAGGTTAACAACTCCAATTACACTTATCTCATATATGAAAAACTTCTTCACTCTCTTGCTTTCTCAGGAAATTGATCTCTCTTCACAAATCACTTCTTAAAACTCGTACTAACAAAAAACATGAATGAAAATAAAACACAGACAGAACCCAATTGATAACAAATAGGATTAAAGCAATAAGGGTAGAGAAATTACTTATGAGTTTAACAAGTCCTCTGCTAGACTTTGTGCCTCTGATGTTTTTCTTGAAATATCATCACTACTTCAACCACCTCCATTCTTCCTTCAAAGTATGGCTTCAGTCGATGACCATTCACTTTATATTCTCTGCCATTTTTTGGACTTTTTATATTAACCGTGCCAAATTCATTACTAGACAAAGCTTGATAAGGCCCCAACCATTTGGATTTTAGCTTACCTAGGTTATCATGCCAATATTTCATTTTCTCCTTATATATTGCTGCATTGTCATATTACCAATGTCGAATCTCATCAAGTTTATTGAGTTATAGCTTTCTCTTATCTCCTACACTTTTCAAATCAAAATTAAGAAACTTTGTTGCCTAATATGCTTTATGTTCCAATTCAACTGGTAAATGAAAAGATTTTCCAAAGACAATTATAAAAGGAGACATACCTATAGGAGTCTTAAATGCAGTTTTATAGGCCCAAAGAGCCTCATCCAACTTATAATACCAATCTTTCCTAGAACTATTAACAGTTTTTTCTAAGATTGATTTTAACTCTCTGTTAGACACTTCCACTTGCCCATTTGCTTTAGGGTGATATGGGGTTGTTATCTTGTGTTTAATACCAAATTTTCTGAGTAATGTTTTAAATTGATAATTGATAAAATGCTTACCTCCATCACTTATAATGGCTCTTGGTGCTCTAAATCTGGTAAAAATATGTTTTCTAATAAATTCAAGCACCACCTTAGCATCACAAGTCCTAGGTGCTATGGCTTCTACCCATTTACTCATATAATCTACAACAACTAAAATATATTCAAATCCAAATGAATTTGGAATGGCCTCATAAAATCTATACCCCAAACATCAAAGTGTTCCACTTCAAGTATGTTATTTAAAGGCATTTCATCTCTTTTAGAAATATTTCCTACTCTTTGACATTTGTTACAAAGCTCAATGAAAGATTTAACATTCGAAAAGAGAGTAGGCTAGAAAAAACCTAATTAGAGAATTTTTTGTACAGTACGATTAGGTCCATGATGTCCTCCAACTTCTCCTCCATGACATTATCTCATGGTGTCTTCTTGTTCTCCCTCTGGAACACATCTTCGAAGTACTTGATTCAAACAAATCTTGATTAGGCACGGATCATCCTAAAGATAGTGTTTGGCATCTGCTTGTAGCTTTTTCTTTTGTTACCAAGTGAAATCTTTAGGAAGATAACCTCTTGCAAGAAAATTGGCTATATTAGTATACCAAGGAATCATAAAGTTACAAGCATAAATTTCACTAATGTATTCATCATGAAATAAATCCATAATTTCTCCCTTTTCAATACTGGCATGATCTAGTCTAGAAAGATGGTATGCTATATAATTTTCAGCTCCATTATTGTCTTTAATTTCCACATCAAATTCCTGTAATAGCAATACCTAGTGGATAAGTATTGGCTTGGAATCCTTTTTGGCAAAAAGGTGCCTTAATGTTGCATGACCCATCCATACTGTGACCTTAGAACCTAGGGAGATAAGATCAAAATTTGTCAAAATAAAATACAATTGCAAGAAATTCTTTGTTGGTAGTGGTATAATTAACTTAAGCTTCGGTGAGTGTGTGGCTGGCATAATAGATAGTATAAAAGATCTTTTCCTTCCTTTGGCCTAAAATTGCTCCCACAGCATAGTCACTAACATCACATATAATTTCGAATGGTAAACTCCAATCGGGTGATACAATGATAGGTGTTGTGATTAGCTTTTGCTTCAACAAGTTAAATGCCTATGAACACTCATCATCAAAGATAAATGTAGTATCTTTCATTAATAAATTAGAGAATGGTTTAGCAATCTTAGAAAAATCTTTAATGAAAGGACGATAAAAGCTCGCATGACCAAGAAAACTTCTTACACCGTTAACACTTTTAAGAGGAGGTATTTTATCAATAACATCAATTTTTGCTTTATCAACGTCAATTCCTTTTTCATAAATTTTATGCCCTAGAACTATTCCTTATTTTATCATGAAATGGCATTTTTCCCAATTCAAAATAAGATTAGTTTCTTTACACCTTTTCAAAACCAATGCAAGATTATTTAAACATGATTCAAAATCACGACCATATAGTGTGAAATTATCCATAAAAACTTCCATAAATTTTTCAATAAAATCATGAAAAATTGCCATCATGCATCTTTAAAATGTAGCAGGAGCATTACATAGACCAAAAGGCGTCCTTCTATATGAAAATGTACCATAAAGGCATGTAAATGTAGTTTTTTCTTGGTCTTCTAGGGCTATTGGTATTTGCATATACCCCAAATATCCATCTAAAAAGAAATAGAATATATTTCCCTCTAATCTTTCTAACATTTGATCAATTAAGGGTAAAGGAAAATGATCCTTTTTAGTGGCATTATTTAATCTTCTATAATCTATACACATTCGCCATGCTGTCACAGTACAGGTTGGTATAAGTTCATCCTTTTCATTAGTGATTACATTCATTACCCCGTTTTTAGGCACACACTGAACCAAACTAACACAACTACTATCAGAAATAAGATAGATAATACCTACATCAAGGAGTTTGAGTACCTCCTTTTTCACCACCTCTTGCATAGCGAGATTAAGTCGCCTTTGGGGTTGCACCACATTTTTAAAATTTTCCTCCATTGGTATCCGATGTGTACAATAATTGAGGGTTATCCCCTTTAAATCAGATGTTTCCCAACCAATGGCTTCTTTATGTTTCTTAAGCACTTCAACTAGCATTTTTCTTCCAAACTTATTATCAAATAAGATATAATTACTGGTTTTGAATTTTTCTCTAAAAACACATATTTTAAATGAGAATGAAGAGTTTTGAGTTTAGAATCTCCCTTAGGAAGGTATAATAAATCCTTCATATGTCTTTCTTCATTATGTTCTCTCTTTAAGTCCTGAATTACCTCTTTCCCACTCCTCAAAGTGATTACCTTAACCTCCTCTTTTAGATTGTGGTCTATATTAGATGGAAATGTTCCTTGAGCCCTATTGGTTAGTGAGTTGGCTAGTTTTCCCACTTGGTTTTCTAAATTCCTAATGGATACATCTTGGTTCCTCATCCAAATGCCTTGAGATATCCACCTAGCATCTTGATTAGACATATAAGTAGTTTGGGTGGCCATAAAATTTACAAGCATTTCTTTTAGGTTAGTTTTGTTTTCTTGTGGGGGTGAAGGGTTTTGAAATCCTGATTAATGTTTAGAGGGATAGTGTGGTTTTGCTGGATTTTGGAAGGATGGTTGATTATGTGAAGCTAAACTTTGATTAAAAAGAGGTCTTAGTTGAGAATTTGATGTAGAATTTTGATTACCTTCTCTCTATGCAAAATTTGGATGGTTCCTCCATCTAGGGTTATAGGCATTGCTATAAAGATTTAAAGCATTTACATCCTCTACTGCTCCTTCCTCATTTTGCATAGCCCCTTGATTTCTTGCATAAAAAACAATTCCATTAGACAAAGTAAAAACATTCTGAACTTTTAAACCATTCAATTCTTTGGTTAACAATTCTATTTTAGCATTTAGCATGGCAACATCATCTATGTTATGAACTCCCTGTTTCTTGTGAATGGCTCTTATGCTAGCCCATTGTACATCATTGTTTGCCATCTCATCAAGAAGCAGGAATGCTTCTTCAGGTATTTTGTTCATGAAGCTACCATTTGATGCTGCATCCAATAAGGATCGTGTAACTTGATTAATTTACACCTGCATAAAAACATGCATCAATCGATAAATAGGAATTTCATGGTGTGGGCAGCTTTTTAATAACCTCCTAAATCTTTCCTAAGCCTCATAAAATGGCTTATCATATAACTGCTGAAATTCGTTGATATTTTTCTTAATGAGGGCAATTTTAGTGGGCGGGAAGAATTTGTACAAGAATTTTTTTTTATTTGTTGCCATGATTGTATAGATTGATTTGGAAGCATTTGCATTCAATCCCTAGCTTTACCTATGAGGGTGAATGGAAACAATTTAAGTCTAATGGCATCAGTGAACACATTTGGTATTTGAACCACGTCACTTATTTCTAAAAACATATCTTAGTATTGCACATGATCCTCTATTTTTTATCCTGAAAATTGATTTCTTTATACCATAGTAATGGCTGTAGGTTTAATCTCGAGTGGTTAGTTATGAGGGATCCTAATAGTTCTATGTTCTTCATTTCACTTAGGAATAGCATAATCCCTAATGGTCCTAGGTCTAAACACATTCCTTTGAGGTTGATAATTTTATTGGTCATTCTTATGTTGTGGATTTTCCACCCTAGCTAGTGGGTCTATTTTGAGAGGTAGGTCTTTAAGGATTCCTTAATTGTCTAAATTCATCTTGTCTTTCAACTTTCTAATCCTATGAAATGTCCTCTCAATTTTAGGGTCAATAGGCAATATTGGTTGATTCCTTATCATAAACTACTGACACCTGCACAAATAGCAAACAAAGTTAGAATAGAAATAGATAAGTGGAGATAAAGGAACACACAAATTTCACTATAAAACTTTAAATATATAATACACGCCAATGTATCCCCAGCAACGGTACCAAAAACTTGATCTGTGTCTAGCAAGTGCACTAGATCAGTTAGTAACATAGGGAAATAAAGATTAAAATTCCAAATATCGAACTCAAGGGAAACTTATGTGTGTATGAAAAGATTTTGAGTTTTAGAATGAAAACTATGTGTAGGGAGAGAAAATAACCCAAAAGTTATCATGAAAACTAAAAACCAAATCAAAGTAGATAACTTGAATTAAATAACAAAAGTAAACTAAAACAGAAGGACAATCAATATTTAAAAGCAACTTTCACTATAGAATTATCCACATTAACCTTTTATTGCAATGACTTAAATTTTTAGAAACACAAGTGATTATGGAAAACTAAATGAATAAAGCCTGATACCTTGAATCAAGAGTATCTTTCTTGAACATTAAATTCCCTGTTAGGAATAATTTAAAATCCAGCATAAAAATCTAAGTTAACTTCTTATACTTTCATCAAACTCTTTTTCTAGAAAATTCAATTCCAGTGCATTCTCGGTTCCTCCTTTCTCAATATTAATCTAGTTTATCAAAACATAATTATCTCAAAACATAAAACAATCATGCATTAATTCAAAAGATTAATTCAAGAACATGCAAAGCCTTGATGCTGCTTAAATCAATTTTTAGTTATTTGAACCAATAAACCAACAATTAATCCAACCAAGACCAAGGATAAGAATATGCTTAAAATTGAGAAATTATCAACTTGGGTTAACATTAAAGGTCAATTAAGTCATCACAACAAAAGATTATGGATTCAAGTATCCTTAGCAAAAGTTAAGAAGAACTACTCACACTTCATAATTTAAATCTAAAAATTAAGTTTTTAAAAGACAATTACAGAGAATGTAAACTAAAAATAATAGCTAAACAACTCTAAAACAACCACTCCCAACTTGTGTCTTCAGTCTTCCTTTTATAGCTGGAGCAGAGGCAACAAAATAAAATGTTTTGATTCCTTTTAACTTTCTAATTCGAGCAACAACAGACTTTCTATTTTAATAGAAGGCTTCCTCTTTCAGTAAAACTCTACTTGAACCGATGGAATGTAACTTAAAACCATCGAATAACCATACTCTTGACTTCTCAAAAGGGCATTCGGTAGAATCACTTTGTGATTCCACCGAATGGGCTTCCTTCATTAACTTTAAAAAAGCCATTCGATAGAATCACAAAGTGATTCCACCAAATGGTCCTTAACTAGACTTCATATGATGTATTTCTTCTCTTTGCTTGTGTAAATTACCCTTTCAGTCCTTTAATTTTTCCTTTTTAAGTCAAATTCACACCTAAAAACACAATTAAACTCAATGAATCTCTCAAAACACAAATTAAACCGATTGAACTTTAAATTAACTTAAAAAATATATAATTAACATAACAAACTAACAAAAAGCACTTAAAAATATAATCAAATACGCACTTATCATTAATCTAGAGTTTAATTTGTGATTTAAGGGCTTAATTGTGTTTATTTGTGTTTTTAGGTGTAAAATTGAAAGAAAAAAGGAGAAGTTGAAGGATTGGAAGACTAATTTTGCAAAACAAGAAGCCAAAAATTAAAGAAGTGCATCATTTGAAGTCCGGTTGAGGACCATTCGATGGAATCACATTTTTATTTTACCAAATGGCCCTTTTAAAGTGAAGAAAAAAGACCATTCGGTGGAATCAAAATCTGAATCTACTGAATTGACTTCTTTGGAAGATAATGGCTGGTTATTCGGTGGAATTGACTCTTCTACTTTCTCGAATGATTTTTTTTCTGAAGTTAATTCGATGGTTTCAAAATATACTCTACCAGTTCAAGAAAGTTCGCTTAAAGAGAAAGTCTTTTGTCAATTAAATCAAAAAATTTACTGATGCTCGATTTAGGAAGTTAAAGTGGATTAAAACTTTTTATTTTGATGCCTCTGCTTTGCATATAAAAAGAAGACTTAAGCCATAAGATTAAAGAGAATTGTTTTAGGTTTTTTTTTACGTAGCTAGAGTTTAAGTTGTTTACATTCTCTGTAATTTTCTTTTAAACTCAATTTTTAGCTTTCAATTATGAAGTGTGAGCAGTTGTTCTTAACTTTTACTAAGGATACTTGAAGCTTTCATCTTTTGTTGTGATGGCTTGATTAAGCTTTGATGTTAACCCAAGTTGATTATTTAACGATTTTAAGCATATTCTTATCTTTAGTTTTCTTTGGATTAATTGTTAGTTTATAGGTTTAAATAACTAAAAGTTGATTTAAGTATCATTAAGGATTTGCATGTTCTTGGATTAATCTTTTGAGTCAATGCATGATTGTTTTCTATTTTGAGATAATTATGTCTTGATAATTTTGATTAATATTAAGAAAGGAGGAACTGAGAATATACTAGAATTGAATTTTCTTGGAAAAAAGTTTAATGAAAGTGTAGGAAGTTAAATTAGATTTTTATGCTGAACGTTAAATTATTCTTAATAGGGAATTTAATATTCAATAAAGATATTCTTGATTAAGGTATCAGGTTTTATCCATCTAGTTTTCAACAATTACTTGCATTTTTAAGAAATCAAGTCATTGCAATAAAAGCTTAAGGTGGATAGTTCCTTAGTAAAAGTTATTTTTAAATATTGATTATTACCCTATTTTAATTACTTGTTATTTGTTTCAAGTCATTTATAATTTTTTTTTAGTTTAGTATTTTAGTTTTAAATCTTTATCATAACTTTTGGGATCTCTTCTCTCTCTCTACACATAATTTTCATTCTAAAACTCAAGATATTTTCATACGCACACAAGTTTCCCTTGGGTTCGATATTTGGGGTCTTAATCTTTATTTTCCTATATTACTAGCTGATCTAGTGCACTTGCTAGACTCTGGTCAATCGTCTCTTGTGTTTATGATTAGGTCTAACTTACTAGAGTGGTACATGATGAGAGATTTGTTTGGGATCGAGTACATGGCCATTATTCATTCCACCCCTAAAGTAATAGAGCAAGTTGAAGAAAATCAACCAATTTCCATTATTGATTACTGGGATTCCACCACCGAGAATGAGGATAAAGGGGTAATGGTACCCTTTAATATTTAGAGTTCAGCCAGTGAAAGTGAGGGGAGTGAAAAAAGTAAAGGCAGTTACCAAGAGTGGAAGGGTGGTGCCTAAAGTTGAGAATTAGCCAGCCCTTGCTGCTGTGCCTATGAAGAAAGAATTAGAAGAGAATTAGATTATTAAACAAATGTAAAAGACCTAATATCATATTTCTATTTGGGATTTCTTGAGGAAATCTCCATCGCACCAGCAGAAGTTAGTGAAAGCATCATGTGAATCTATTGTTGCTACTGCCATCTCACCATCTGAACTACTAGATCTGGTTAAGCGAGGAACTGGAGAAAATGTGGTGTGATGTAATGCAAATCTTCCTGCTAAATATAGAAACCATAATCATCCTCTCTACACTAAGGCTCAGGTGAATGGTAAGCACATAGCCTATGTGATGGTAGATGATAGGTCTTCAATTAACATGTGTCCACTAGTTACAATTCCTGCCTTTGGTTTAAACAAAAGCATACAAAACAAGTCTTACTTGACTATCTCTACATATGACAATTCAAAGAGGCAAGTTGCAAGGACTTTCAAGATTGTAGTGAAGATAGAGTTAGTTGAGACTTAAGCTAAATTTGTCGTGTTGCCTATTCCTGCCAAGTGATCCACATGCGGAAGAAGATGCATTTCTTGCTTGGAGCTAGTTTGGATAAGAACTCTCAAGGGCCTTAAGATGCTATTACTACTGAAGGGTATAAAGATTGGAAGGGCTTAGGTTACACTAGTTCAAAAAGGAAAAGTAAAGGAAACAATATCACCAAGAGATTTGTATCAACTTTAGGAGTATGCCTCTATTGTAGAGAAAATAAGCCTCTGCTAGTGGGAGACATGATTGTGCCTAGTTTCCAGCTATTTAATGATGTTTTTGATTGGGATCAAGAAATTATCAAGCTAGTTGAGGGTTTCTGGGATAAAAAAATCCTTCTACATCACTTAGCCTAGGACAGGGAAGTGCTTGAAAAGATTGTAACTAAGAAATTGGTTGATGTTCAAAAGAATGGCAAAGAGAATATAGATGCTGAAGCAACACCAAAGCCATATCTTAAAGCCGAAGAAGCATATGTAACTGCTACAAAGACTGAAGATGATGATACCTTCATATACATAGTTTATTTTCCTAAACTTTTTGATAAGAACAATGACTTTTCTTTTGATTATATTAATAAGATGAACAATTTTGCTTGCTTGTGTGATGTTTCATTTAATTTCAATAAGCATACTTATGATCATTGATCATTCATATTTGACATCAATTCAACTAACACATGTTCATTTAATCTCGGTACGAAAGAAAATTTAAAAGAAATCTTATTATCATTAGACGTAACTCTTGAAGAGAAGGAAAATTTTGAGAGAATACTAAAAAATATGAAAAAGTTTTTACTTGGACCTACGAGGACATGTTGAGAATCAATCGAGAGATTGCTAAGCATGCCATTCCAACCTACCCAGGTTATAAGCTAGTTAAGCAAAAACATAAGAGACCTAGGCTAGAGTGGGCTAAAAAAGTGAAAGAAGAGGTGAGGAAATAGATAAAAGTCAAATTCTTGGTAGAGGTTCAATATCCAACCTGGTAGGAAATATGGAAGAGTTAGGGTCTGTGTGGACTATAGGGATTTGAAGAAAGCTTTCTCCAAGGATGACTTTACCTTGCCTCACATAGATGTCTTAGTGGATAGTGTTGTAGCCTGTGCTGTGTATAAATTTGTGGACAAATATGCCAATTATAATCAAATTCTAAATAAGATTATGGATAAGATCAAAACATCTTTGATCACCAAATGGGGTACCTATGCTTGTTGGGTCATGCCTTTTAGGTTTAAGAATATAAGTGCCACCTACCAAAGGATGGCAACTATGATCTTAGATGACTTGATCCACAAGGAGGTAGAAGTATATGTAAATGACATGATGACAAAGCTAGCTACCCGAGAAGGCCATTTGAAGGCTTTAGAGAAGTTCTTTCAAATGATTGATAATGATGACCTTCGGCCCAACTTGAAGAAGTGTATATTTAGGGTAACCTCATGAAAGCTTCTAGGGCATGTGGTGTGTCAGAGAGGGATAGAGATAGATCTCGATAAAGTGAAAGCCATTAGGTAAACGCCAATTGTAAACACTGTGACCCGAGGCAACCTAGATCAGAATTATTTGATGATAATAAAATAGTATATAACTGACAACAGATTCAGATCTCAAAGCTCTGATCATAGATTTGTTATTTTTCTCAAACATTTTCATGATGTTTTAAATATTTTCAAAACATTTTCGAGTGTTTTAAAAGATAGGGAAAAAACCCTATTTTTGGACTGACAATGGTGACAAATTATCATTTTTCACTAGTGGGGCAGACATTTATGGGTCCTCACCTTCAAAATAGTGTAAATCAAGGGGATATTTTGGTAAATCTAAGGTCTAGTAATGAGGGATGGTCGTCCCTCACTCACGGATGCCCGTCCCTAGGTCAAAAACCAAATTTTCCATGATTTCCTAGAATTTCAAAAAGAGGAAAGTTGTAGATAAGGATCAAGTTCATATTTTAGGGATTTTATCTCCTAATATAGCGATTTTTTTGAGTGGTGATTGAACTAGTACTCTCTTTTAGGTGTATAAACAAAAATTTAGGGTTTTGAATGGAGGAATCATAATTCTTTAAAAGAGAACCATTAGAGAAGGAAGAAAATAATTTTTTTTTTGCTCTCTAAAAAATGTTTATGCCTTTGCAATCTTTTAACTTACATCCTATGAATTTCATACTTCTTTTTAAATAATCAAAGACTGTGATTCAAAGCTGAGATCTGGACTTTAGAAATCACAGAGTCAGAATATCTCTTGAGGGTAACATTCTAAGCTCATTCACATTTTCTCTCTCTACAATTTATTCACCCAAATTTCATGATTATTTGGATGTTAAATTGATTTGTTTTGACTGTTAAAACTAAATGATATGTTTGCTCTGTTCAAGCATGTTTCATTTCTGGTTTATACGATGTATTAAAGGCATGATGATTAAATGAGATTCCTCCATTGTTGTTTTGAAGTTTTCTTTTATTTTTTTTAACATATATAAGTAGTGTATTTCCTTAATTTTAATGGAATATGACGTATATTTTGGTGCTTTAATGTGTTTTTCCATGACTTAATGTTGAATTATTGCATATTTATAACTAAGGCATTTGTTTGGGTCATTTTCTACATTTTTTCTCATTCTGTAAAATTTTCGTTTTGTTTTAAAGGTGACAAATGAGAAGAAGGTGTGAGGAACAAACATCCCTCAACTGAAGGATAGGACATCCTCTTACCTTCCTCCTGGCCATCCCTAGCTTTATGGCTGGTTGTCCCTCGCTTCCTTTTGGTCGTCCCTAGGGTATTTTTTTGGTTTTTTTATGCCTTTTAGGGTTTTCTATGTCTTTTTTTTAATATTTGTTCTATGAAGCATTTATGCAATATTCTAACGAGTTTTGTTACTGTCTACATGTTGTTGTAATTAGTTTTATTTGTGTATACAAATTATGTAATTTTTCATCATCAATGTTAAATAATTTGGTTGTTTTGTTCCTTTCGAGCAATTCATATATTCATGGCATTCAAAGATATATAACATTTAGATGGGAAGTCATGCTCCCACTCTGGTGGGCTTTTATCTAGATTACTTCAATTTTATTTTGTTTGGTTATTATGTTGTTATTTATTTATTTATTTTCTTTGTATTTTATTGTTTATTTAGATGTATTATTTTTGGTTATGTAATAGGTAGTAATAAATGATTTTTTCATGTTAAATAATAAAATTTCACTTAAATCATTTTTACTAATTAACTAGGTTTTCTTTAATAAAAATAGACCAGTGACTAACTTTTAACCCAAAAATTCATACAATATAATAAAATCTTTTTTTTGTAAATATGTATGAGGGAACCAATGTTCCCAACCCAAATTAACTCCCTAATTTATGTATGTATATTTATTTACATTTTGATGTTGTGGATGATTTTCTTATGTAATAATTTTTAATTAGGATTTTATTTTAAGTATATATTTATTGCTTTCTTTACTTGTTTGGGATGTTTATATAAATTTTATTGCTTCCATCGTGTGATAGAGGAGAGTTGATTAATTCTAAAACTGAATTATAAAATAACACCTAACGAAGATGCCTAATAAAAGTGATCACCCCGAACACCAATCTCTGTTTAGGCATCAAAAGGTCGAGATTCATTCCCAAAGTTTTATTGGGTGGGGACTCCATGACACCTACCTCTTTTGGGTCCATTAATAGATGCCTTCATAGATTGACTATCAACAATAATTTGGGCTTGATTCTTTTTTTTTGTGAAGTAGCCAATTTATAAGTCAAGTGAGCCTTTTTCAATCTTAGACCCTAAAAGTAAACCTCCAGAAACCCAACCAAAAATGAGCGGCTCAAGCACGCATCATAGTGGCAACTCTGCTAGGGAACAAAGAGACCTTACTTCACAAAGCATTTTTTTAAGTTATTTATAATTGGGTTTTATTAATTAATCCTATTTTCTTTCTAAATTGCATTTCTTGAATACATATTAAAGCCTTAGAATTAAGTTAGGCATCCCTTTTTAACTTTGGTGCTATCTTGAAGCATGCCTTACATTCACTCAATGTAAGGAGGTGCCAAAGAGACCTACCAACCCAAGTCAAGTACTAAATGGTATATAAAATGGTGACTAATTGGTCGTTATGCTCATGATAAGTTGTCCTATTGGTAGGGACCATGTTTGGGTAGCCATAAAGTTTCATCACCCTCGACTCAAGCCCATGTAAAGACAATAGCAACGTCCTTTAGGTTGTATTACCATAATAACTTCTGCTTGGTATGTGAACCTTTATGTATTGACAAAACTCAAACAAATTAGGAGGGTACTAGTCAAAGGCTACCATACCTCGATGGGCCCAACCCGATATATATGAGTTGGCAAACATACATAATAGTCAAAGCCTATATGTCTGCACTTTCAATTAGAGAGGTCATGCTATCGATTTTCCACCGTGCATCATATGCATCCATTAGGTACCCCCGCTGACCCATGGGTTAAGCCCACCTAGGAAAGAGACTGTATGACCTTCTGTATGGGAGTAATAAGGTTGGAAGTTTTTGTATATGCTTATGTGTGATTATGATTGATGTCTAAACGATGACATGCATTGCATTTATACATCATGTATATATTTTGTACATACATCATTTATCATGCATCACCCTTAACATTTGATTCTTGCAACCATCATAAACTCGTCTAGGTGGTTCAGAGGGTCAGATGGATGCCCAGTTGAAAGGTCCATATTTAGTTTATTGAGGTCTGATTCAGGTTCAGATTCAGATTTAGAAGTTAGTTTTGAGTTAGGTTTCAGCCAGTTATCAAAAAGTAGCTAGGGGACGAGTACAGAAATGGCAAATGATGAAATGAATAAGGCTAGAAAAGGAAATGGAACTGAGAGTGTTGTCGATGATACTTCAATAAGGTTTTTATTTTTAAGGGAAAAGGCGAATGTCACTCCTTCTAGGCCTTAAACAGTGAGGGGTGATTTGGACCAAAGGTTGGATGGACATCTTTAGGAATTTAAAGAGAGGATGTTAGCCATGATTAGTGGAATAATGGCTTCTGTAGAACCTAATGCTAGGACTCAACCTATAGCACTAGCTCGTGAGACAGTGGAGTTGACTCATCTCGGGAACACTGTCGTAGCTAATACTACTGTGCTTCGAGATCCACTTAGAGGGGAAAGGAGATATGATCTTGAGGGTGATTTCATAAAAGATGAGGATGAAGATTATATCCCTCCACTGATGAACATTAGAAAAAAGGGTTCTAGTGCAAAGTATCTAGCTTTCAAGAAGATGGAGGAGAAGATAGAAGCTATGTCCAGACTACTATCTATTGGCAAGGGGATAAACCCCGAAGATAGAGATCTAGATAGAGATTAGCCACTACCTTAAAGGTTTAAAATGCCAAACCTACCCAAGTTTGATGGTACCTCAAACCCTTTATCTCACATTAAGCAGTATATGTTGATCATGAAGGGGACTACCATATCCAAAAAGTAGAAGATAGAGTACTTTTACTTGAGCTTGAATTAGGCTGCGAGAGATTAATATCGCAATTTGGATCAGGGAACTAAAAAGTATTAGGACCTATTGATAGAGGAATTTCCCAAACAATATGACTACAACACGAGAATAGAAGTCACCTTGAAGGACCTTGAGCTACCCCAACAGAAGCAAGATGAGTCTTTTCATGAGTATTGCACTAGGTGAAGGAATAAAGTGATGGAAATGAAGAGGAAGCCTGACACAGTTGATCAGATCAGGTTGTTTATCCGAAATGCGAGGCCATACTTGAGAGATGGTTTAAAAATGAAGGGTCTAAAGGATTTGGAATCCTTAAAGGATATAGCTATGGAAGTTGAAAGGGAGTATTTAGCTAAAAGGGCAAGTAGTGAAAATACGAGAAGAAATTTTAGTGGTAACAAGGCTGTCGGTAATAGTAGTGGGTAGAATAAAGCTGGAAAGACTGCAGAGGTATCCATTATAGAAGCTAACCAATAGAGGCATTATTTTGGCTTGGAAAAGTCGTTATCTTAGGTGTTAAATAGGCTGGTTAAAGAAGAAAAGTTTCAACCGCTACCATCAAGGCCTGCAAAGAGTCAGCGGCTCCCCTACCATAGGGAGGATCAATATAGTGCATACCATTAGCACACAGGGAATTTGACTAATTATTGTCATACTTTAGGGAAAAAGATTCAAGACTTGATAGATAGCAAGTAGATTTCAAGCCTTGAAATAAGGGATAAGAATAAGAAGGGAGGATACAGTGTCATGCCCCCACTTGTGTACATGATCGAGGCTAGCTTGTCTGAATGGTACGTGATGAAAGACCTTTATGAAAAAGAGTACTTTGTTGTTACTAGCTCCACCCTAAAAGTAACAAAACCAGTTGAGAAAAATCAGCCAATTTTTATGATTAACTATTGGGATACCCCCACTGAGAGCAAAGATGAGGGAGTTTTGGTACCTATTGACTTCTGGAGTTCAACCAGTGAGGATGAAAAGGAATTAGAGGAAGAAGAGGGAGTGAAGGCAGTCATGAAGAGTAGGAGAGTAGCCACAAAAATCAAGAGGCAACCAACTCCTATCACAGTGTCGATGGAGAAGGAAGTTGAGGATTATTAGATAATCAAGAAGTTGAAGAATACACAAGCTTAAATATTTATTTGGGATTTGTTGAGGCAATCTCCTTCGCATGAGAAGAAATTAGTGGAGGCTCTGAGCGAAGCTACTGTCGCTACTACTATATTACCCTCCGAGTTACTGGATCTAGTTAGGGATGGAACTAAGAAAAATGTAGTGTACTCTGATGTTGATTTACGTACAGAAGGAAAGAGTCATAATCTCCCCCTTGGCTCAAGTTAATGGGAAGCACACAACTTGTGTGATGATAAATGATGGCTTATCTATTAATGTATGTCCACTGGTAGCAATTTTGGCCTTTGGATTGAATGATCACATGTTAAGCAAATTTAATTTGACCATTTCTGCATATGACAACTCTCAAAGGCAAGCCATTGGGACCTTCAAGGCTATAGTGAAGACAAAACCCATTGACACTAAAGCTGAGTTTGTGGTTTTGCCTATCCCAACAAATTTCTCTGTACTCCTTGGGAGACCATGGTTTTATAAGCTAAGAGGAGTGTTTGGAGATTCATCTCTTGTGGTTTATTAGGTAAGGGGTGAATGGTCAGTGAAGGAATAATGCTTGTTGTCATATCTCAAATACCTAAAACTTTTGAGCAGTTAGTTTAAGGTTTGCACTTTTGGACATGTTCCTAGGGAGGAAATTAGTTAGTAGATGCCTTAACTACCCTAGTGTCTATGTGGGACAATCTGAAGGGAGTGATTATGAAACCTATGATAATTTCGATCTCTGATAGGCGATTCTTTGAAAAAGAATAGGTCATGGATATTGGGGTAGATGACAGAAAGCCTTGGTATTATGATATTCAAAATTACCTGAAAAAGTCAGTGTTCCCTAAGGAAGCAATTGAAAACGACCAAAGAATCATTTGTAAGCTATCAACTCAATTTATCACTATAGGAGGAGTGTTATATAAAAGACAGCCAGATGGAATTCAATTAAGATGCTTAGATGAAAAGGAATCAAAAAGGGTGATGGGAGAAGTACATGTGGGAATATATGGATAGGGTTTCTTCTAGCTTACGATGGATATTGATTACTCTAAGTATGTCAAGAAGTGTCAATTGTGCCAATAGTCGATAGATCTAAGACATCTGCCCGTTTCTGAACTATGCAACCTCACGTCAGCATGGCCATTTGCTGCATAAGGAATAGACATCATGGGAATGATTCATCCACTTGCCTCAAATAGGCACATATTCATCATAATAGCCATTAATTACTTCACTAAAAAGGTAGAAGCAAAATTCTTCCAAAAGGTAGATGCATAGGACATGGCCAAGTTCATCAAGAAAAACCTGATATGTAGATATGGTTTACCTCATCACGTGGTCTTGAACAATGGGTTATAGTTCTCAAGTCAAATAAGACAGATGCTTATTAGATATGGCATTCAACATTACAAATCTTCTCCTTACAGACCTCAAGAAAATAGAGCAGTCAAAGCATCCAATAAGAATGTAAAGAGGATTTTGGCCAAAATGGTGCAAACTTACAAAGATTGGGTCGATAAGCTACCCTTTACACTATGGGATTATAGGACCACAGCCAAAACTTCAACAGGAATGACTCTATTTCCCTAGTTTATGGAACAAAAGTAGTACTGCTGGTAGAAATCAAACATCAATCCTTGAGTGTAGCTCTGGAGGTTGAGATACCTATGACCCATGCTTTTCCCTTGAAGCTTCTATCTATCTTTTTTTCTAAGTCACTGACACTCGATATTATTCCCAGAACCAAGGGATCGTCAAGTTCGAATGAGAAGACCTTTAACCTTTAGCAGTTTGATCCCACTTTTAGGGTCAAACCCAAGTTAAGGCTCCCCGTTTAGGCTGATGGTCGCTTTATGATAGGAAAGAGACTCAACTCAACTTGTCACAATCATAAACCTTAAAAGGTGTGATGTGGTACGTCAAGGTGTCCCTATCTTGTCACTAATGATCGATGACCGAGAGGCGCCTAGTTGGGCACTCCAAGGCTGAATGGTAAGGAGTCGCCACCTAATAGAACATTGGGAAAGAAGGGTGTTCTAACCTTATGAGGCCAAAAACCTAGAGAGGGTCTAAAATTTTGCTCTTATTTTTACCTTTGACAAATGTGACATAACAGCTTTCAAATTAATTGTGTTATCCATTTTCTTTCACAAGAATAGATAAAACATAGAAATTAAAGGTGCATCCAATCACATAAGAAAGTGATAAATCATGACATAGAATAAAGCAGTAAAGACATCCATAAATCGAACGGTTCATTAGGATCCTTTAAGGTGAAGACTTTGGTCCTCGCATATGGATTATTCAAAAAGCATTTCATTACGAGATCTTAAAGATAGGAGCTTATCAACCCAAGTTTTATTTAAGAAACGTGCCGTGTTATTTAATTATGTACAAAATCTTTTATATTATTAAAGGCTAATTTTTACATGTGAGTTTCCTAAGAAAAATACGGACATTGGTCCAAGTTTATTAATAAAATGTCCCAATTAATTACTATATATATTTTTGGTTACATTTTTCATTTGCAGTCGAAAAAGTATTTTTAATAATAAAAAGAAGGGATTAGAGACTTACCTACAGTGCTCACCCGGTCGTATCCCAAAAAAGGTTTATCCCATATGAGCAATAATAATAATAACCACAATGACAACAAAAATAGTAATAATAATAATAATAATAATAATGAAAAGGGGACATACATAAAACTGATTTGAACTAAGAAATTTTAAAAAGACAAAAGAATGAGGATCTAGCATGCGTATAAAAAAAAAGCATGACAGCGCATTTGATGATATGTGGTTGGCTCTTCTACCTTAAAAAGCAAGAAAACTTATTTTGGTCCATGTACCATTTAATCCAAGAGTGCGCCTCAACCGATACACGACCATATTAGCCTGATAACGGTGAGTTTTCTTTCCTTTTTAAAATAGAATCCTTGCCAACAAATGAGCAAAAAGAATATGTTAAATAAAAAGATGAACTTTTAAAACAAAGTTTTATTTTGATAAAAAAAATTTTAAAAGAAAAAACAAAAAAATATTAAAAAAGATGACCTAATAATTTCTGTCACATTGCAATATACCCCTTTTAAAGGGTTTCACAACCTAAATCAAACAAAGATTAATATATAATAAAGACTAACAGATGAAAAGAATCACAAAATTTATTGTAATTATGAAAATACTGAGAAGGGCCCTCTATATTATCTTTAGTATACTTACCTAATTAGACTATTGAATGTTGGATTCATGGACCCTTTGTAGTATTGAAATAGTTGAAGAATTAAGAGCTAAAAGGCAATAATTCACTTTTAGCTTAGAAAACTTTCAAGCTGTTTGAAAATTTCTAAGATTCTTTTTTAAAGAAATGTTGACCTTCTTAAATCTCAAAACTTCATCAACCAACCAACCCTTGAGAAAGAATTAAAGGAGTTTTATAAAGGGTGGAGTGTACAACCGTACCATGGGTATGCACGGCTATACACTCTGACGATGCCCCCCACTAGCCCATTTGCCTTATAGGGATGTCCACCACCATTTGAGTGTATAGTTATACCATAGGTATGCACTATTGTACACTCTAAAAGGAGGTTAACTTGCCTGAAAAGGCAAGATTCCTTGAAGTGCATGGCTGTACACTCCTTCATGCAAGGCCGCACATTCGAAGAAAAGCAAAAATCTTACTTTAAAGGCTAAACGATGAATAATCTTTGAATGTACGGGCATGTAGACAATAAATTCATGATGTGAAAGGCCCTTAAATGTACATAATTCAATTTCAAGTTCCCGACTAAGGGTATATTTCATCACTTGCCCATCTTGAGCCAATCAACTGCATAAAGCAAGCTTAAAAATGTTTTAAAAAGCTTTTCAAAAAATAATTTCAATGCCATAAAGGGTTCGTCATCCTCGATTCTTTATTTCTAAAGAGCAATTTTCCTCATTAGGTAACCCCAACAAAGGCCTCCTCAGGACCCAGTGCTTACAATTGCCCCCAACTTTAAGGAGACTAGTGCACGCAGGAGTCTAAATGAGCCAAAGTCCAGAGTAGGAGATAGATACTTACCTGAGGAGGCGATCTCCCTCTTTGCTTCTTAAGAAGGCTTGGTTGGTGAATGACGCTAGCCTATGGCGTGTTCCTTAGTTCAAAGTCGATTCCACTTCTACGGTTATACCCATAACCTGAAGGCTTCAGAGGCAATTCCACTTTCACGACTATACCCTTTACCTGAAGGTAATCCCACTCTATGGCTATACCTTAAGGCAATCCCACTATGTGGCTATACTTTGGCTTAAAGGTGATCCCACTCTAGGGCTATACCTTAAGGCGATCCCACTCTGTGGCTATACCTTAAGGTGATCCCACTCTATGGCTATATCTTGAGGCGATCCCATTATGTGGCTATACCTTGGCTTGAAGGCAATCCCACTCCGTGGCTATACCTTAAGGTGATCCCACTCTATGGCTATACTTTGAGGTGATCCCACTATGTGGCTATACCTTAGTTTATGAAAATTTTGTGAGAATATTAGGGTGGCTTGGATCTGAAGTTAACTCACATGACACTTTGCCCCTTGTAGCGGAAGGAGTGCCATCATAAGTGACACTCGTGAGGCTGCACTGGTCGATGTTGTGTAGCTAATTGAATTTATCTTGTCCTATATTTGCTGTGTTAAAAAGGTTAGATTGGGATTCGTTGCCCTCTATCTCAGTTATTAAGACACTTAATTATGTTCATTTTTCTTGTACATATTTTTCTTCTATATTATTAACATGTTTATGTGTACTCTCTTTTGGTAGCATGATATACAAATTTTATTAAGTACAGTGCCTGTCTAGCATTATAACATGTATTTCATTAATAATCAATTACTTTATCTTGTAATGTGAACTAATCACGAAGCATGCTTAACCTATTAATGGTAGATAACATCGGCTTATGGTACAAGGCATCTTATATGCTAGCAACAAATAATGTCAATCACAGCAAATAAATGATAATTTTAAGCAAGTTTAGGATGACAATCCTACAAAAATTTTAAGAGAAATATCCAACTATAAAAGAAAACAAATATCCACAATGCAATAAAAAAAACAAAGAACATGAATATCCATAATAATTTTCCCAATTTGCAAATGTGTGTAAAAATTGTGGTATAAGAATGTATGTATATAGAAAATCATAATCTCTCTAAACCCTCAAGAACTCAATGTAGGCCATAATCTATGGGGCCCTCTGATGGAGAATGGTATTGGGAATGGCGCATGAAAAATGGACTCGATGCCTGAGCTGAAGAAGGTCTTAGCTATGTGGGTCTTGGAGGCTGAGCTATAATGAGATGCAGGAACTCATTGAGGTGAGGCGATCCACATCTCCCTGAATGCTAGCTAAATCTTTCATGTGCATAGCGATGAGACCTATAACCAACCCTTCTATACTGGTCACATAAGCCCTGAGGTCGGTGTCCAACTTGTTGATCTTTTTGTCAATCTCATCTCTGGCTCCTTTAATAACATTCTTACTTGTTAAGAAGGCAGTCTTTAATGTTGTGAGATGATCTGTAGCTTTCTACACACTCTTATCCACATTCTAGACCGTCGTCTTTGTCTTGGTCCAATCAACTACAAACCGCCACTATAAAGCATCAAAATCATTAAACCTCTTCATGTAGGCCTCATTTTGCTTACCCTGCTCCTAGCATATCGCCTGTATATCTACTGCTATGGCAGTCTGAGCCACAATCAAATCCTAGATACCCTGCAGAATAGCATCCCATTGAATGGCTTACTGAGGTGGAGGGGGTGCTGAAGATGAAGATGCATTAGGGTGACTATATGCTCTAGGAGGCAGATCCTGATGGAAGGTAGGGAAGTCCTATGGAGGTACAGACACAACTGGCTCTGGCAGGCCTCCTCTGCAAAATAGTCAATGAAAGTGATCTCCTATTCCTCTCTAAGTCCTAGCCCCAAGACATCCTCCATCTGCTAATCATCATCTGGCACTTATTGAGGCCTTGGTGGTCGTGGTCCATGACAGCGCCTTATCCTGTTTGGGTGAAGAGCAACATCCATCTCCTTAAGGATCATCAACTTAATCCCATCTGAAATAGCATCATCATCCCTAGCCATATATCATACATGGTTTCTCTATCCAAATATATACCCTCTCCAACAGATGATCCTATCCATACCTCTAGCATGCCCTCTGCTAGAAGTAACCTAGTGACCAAACCCCCGATGGTTTTGGCATCACCTGGATGGTGTTGGATAGTGCGTATATGCTCCAAAATAGTGTGGCTCAGGTCTATTGGCCTACCTACCATCATACACCATAGTTCGCATATCTCTACCACCACAAGAGAACTAGAGCTACCTGGCCTACCCAAGTATGAGCAAGAAAGGACCCTGCATAAGTAGCGCAACAACTGTGATCTCGGTAGTGTAGATTTCACTATTCGTCTCACATATAAGACCCTAGCTCGTGCAATCTCTGCCCACATCTCTGCTGAGGTAAATCTCTCGAGTCTCACAATTCCTTCGCCTGTAGGAAATCCCAGGATTTGAACAAATGCATGTGTGTTATAGACACCGGATGACCCTGAATATGGTAGGTAATGACCCCATACTAATCATCTAACCTATGATTTCCCAAGCAATGGAATGTGCCTAAAAATTGTCTAGTCATCTCCGAGTATATCCGATATACCCCTGCATAAAAATGTGTCCACACCGCTTAGGCTATTAGAGCATTTGCCTCGTCTTTCAACCCTAACTATATTAGTAAGTGTCTCAACATAAATCAACTGGGAAGTATGTAGGTCTTCCCTAAAGTATGGTATAGGTTTCCCTGCTCTAGTGACATCTATATTGGGTAGTGGAGATCCATTCCTTACTACCTTTTTTCTTTTTTTTTCTTTTTGTGCACGCGTGTTGAGCACATCCTTCTTTTTTTATAAAGCACTTGATAAGAATTCATTTCTTTGGATCATGATCCTACCTTGATCTTATAAATTTTAGATAAATACCTACAAGAATCATGTTAGAAGGATGCATGTTTGAAGTTAAATTTATGCAGGAAGAGGTGTATGCCATCCAAAATGATTTTTCCAGTTCATTTTCGCCAGGTGGTAACTAGGCCCAATGTACGGTCGTGCTTTCTGAGTTTACGGCCGTACAGTCCATCCTATAAGTAAACCCGCCAAATTTTTAGCTGTCTTTGCTTTCCACTTTAAGTGCTTCTCATTCCTACTTACCTTTTGCACTTGTGCACTTTTCCTTCATTTTGTGTTACCTCGTATTTTTTTTTTAGCAAAATGACTCCCCTCACTGAATACCTTGCTTTGCTACTTGCTGCCTATTCAACTTGGGACAACCCCATTTTGTCAACTTATTCCAATTTAAAATTCCTTTATAGGGTGGAATTAAATGAATATTTATTGGTGGCCTCAACCTACTATTGGGATCCTCGATTTCATGTTTTCCACTTTAACAATATGGAGATATGTCCTTTACATAAGAAACTTGCTGCCATCCTAGGTGTCTCTTTTACACCATGTACTCTTTTATGTGTGCCAAATTGCATGCCTAATTACCCCTGAGAGGCTATTCGGGCCTTAGGCATCTATTCTTCTAACGTTAGGACCTTTATAAAATCTTAAGGACCCATGGCACTTGATTTCTTATTTAACTATTTGTACTATTTTAATGGAAATGAGACTTATGATATGGGCATTACCTTTTTATGTGCTTGGCTCACTATCTTTACGTCACTAGTAGAGGAGGTACTTTTGGAGATTACCGACTGTTGGACATCATGAATGACATTCATGAGGGGCTTACTCCATTTCCCTTGATCCTAGCGAAAACCTTACTTGGACTAGATGTTGTTCACACTGATCCCACCGCACTGCTCACTGGCAACCCTTTGCTTCTTTAGGTATCTATAGTCATTATTTAAAGGTAGTGTGCCCCTTGTGGATTTTCACACTAGCTTTTCTTTGTGGGACATATGTCTTTTTACAAATATTTACATAACCCTGTGCCTAATTTTTGCTTTAAATGGATGCCAAACCATTTCAGCAACTTTTGTGCTTAACTCTTTTTTTTTCTTCTCTTCTCTTTTTTTTCTTTTTTTTTTAAATTGGTTGTAAGAAAAACTCAAGATGCTAGCTTAACCTTCCCCTTGTACCATTGATGCATACTCCTTAAGGTTCTTTGGAATGCGTATGCGTTAGTACTGGATTACCTTCATGGAAGAAGGCATTATGTGGCTGAGCTTCGTGGCAAAGTGGAGAGTGAGCTTCATGTGCCCATGGATCCGGGTAGAGTATGTGACTTACGATGGGAGCTCTAAATGTGTGCCCCTTTACAGTCTCCATCAGGCAACCTTTTGTATTACAGCTCACTGTACCTGCCAGTTTGGTCTTTGACAAGAAGTGGTGCAAGCATGCCTGAACTTTGGAGGTGGAGACTTAACTGATGCCTTTGTTACTGGATATCATTATATTTGGTTGCATCTACCTATGAGAACCAATATTCTACCCATGAATACTTGCAACTTTGAGACTAGCATGGAATACCGCTCATAGGCTATGAAGGCACCAAACACCAGAGCCTTCTTATTGAGACATCCCGGGCGAGTAAGACCCTAGTGGGAGTTGTGGTGATTGAAGGGTCTCATGTTGGTTGTTGTTTTCCCTTCACCTATTTTGTTTTTTCTTGTAATATATTGCAGCATCGTCTGCTTGAACAGTGTTTTTACTTCCCTTTTCCTGCTTGTGCTGCTAGTATGCTTGTGTAACACTTGGTGTGATTGTTGTGTTTGTTTAGTGGGAGGCTTGCTTTGCTGTGTGTTTTTATGTCACTGTTGATAGTAGTTTCACAGTTATAAATAAATAAAACATCTTTATTTAAGTCAACTATAGTGCAAACTTAGATTATTAATACATGCTCACATGACCACATTATTGCAATGCTGACAAACTAATACAAAACACAACTTTTATCAAATCTCGGGCAATTGCATCTAAAATACATACAACTCTTATCACCAATTAGCCCTTATGGGTTTTCTTAATTGGCTATTTTCTCTCATCCCTTAATTTTTGCCTAAGGTGCCTCTTTTTGGTTTTCACATTAGCAAGGTACCCAGTTTTAGCAAGGCCGCCTTTTCAATTTTTGACCTACGGGTTGATTATTTCTTTTTTTTAGCCATGGAATCTCTTTAGCTTATCAATGTTAACTAGCTCCTTGAACTCATTCGCTTCATTATCTATAAAAATAATAGCTCCTTTAGAAAGCAACTTCTTCAGAAAAAAGGGCCTTCTCAATTTGGTTTGAACTTTCCTCTGTAGTCGAGCAAGCTAGGTCTCATCTATTTAAATACTAAGTCCTCTTCTTTTAAATGATGACCTTTGACCTTTTTTTCAAAATGATTGAGTTAACCTTTTTCTGGTACAGCTGATTATAGTAGTAAGCCCTCATCTGATTCTCATCTAACAGGTTCAGCTGTACCATCCTATATTCTGCCTATTCCATCTCTAACAACTTAGATTCTAGGACAACCCTTAGTGACTGCAATTCAATCTTCACTGATAGCACTGCTTTGAGCCATACATAAGGGAGAAAGGAGTAGCTCTTCTGGAAGTTCTAACGGTAGTTCTATACCCCTAGAGTGTAAATGGTAACTTTTCAACCCAATCTTTATATGTTTATATGGTTTTGGATAGGATTTTCTTCAAGTTCTTATTTGCGGCTTTAACAGCCCCGTTTACCTGTGGACGGTAGGGAGATGACTGATGGTGTTGAATTCGGTACTTCTGAAGTATATGCCTAATCTCTGATGGAACTAGACCCCATTATTTGACACTATGTGATTAGGCACCCCACATCTACATACTAGATTCCTTTTGATGAATCGAGCCATTTCTCAGGCTCACAATCTTTTGAAAGATTCAGCTTCTACCCATGTTGTGAAATAGTCGATGGCGACCATTATATACCTATGACCATTGGAAGCTGTCGGATGAATTTCCTCAAGAATGTCTATTCCCCAAGCTAAAAAAGGCCAGGGTGAAGAAAGGTTGTATAATTTTGAGACAGGTAGGTGACTTAAATCAGCATACTAGATTCCTTTTGATGAATCGAGCCATTTCTCATGCTCCCAATCTTTTGAAAGATTTGGCTTCTACCCACGTTGTTAAATAGTCGATGGCAACCACTATATACCTATGACCATTAGAAGCTGTCGGATGAATTTCCTCGAGAATGTCTATTCCCCAAGCTAAAAAGGGCCAGGGTGAGGAAAGGTTGTATAATTCTGAGACAGGTATGTGACTTAAATCAGCTTACTATTGGCAATGGTGGCACATCTTCACATATCTAGAGCATTCAACATCCATGGTTAGCCAAAAAAATCCCTATCACATAATTTTTCTGGCCAATGTTAATCCATTAATATGGGCTCCACATATTCCTACCTATGTCTCTTCCATGACTTTCTTTACCTCTTTTTTGTCTAGACATCTTAACTGGATGCCATCAACTTGTCTTTTATATAGTACCCCATCTACACTAATAAATTAACTAGATAACTTTTGAATTATTCTCTGGTCTTTCTTCATCACTTCCTTAGGGAACTTAGAAGTTTCAAAGTAGTTCTAAACATCGTAATACCAGGCCTAGCCGTCAAATCCATCTAAACTCATGAGGTTCTCATTTTCAAAATAAGGCTTGGTAGAGCTTGTGACTATCACAGGTCTCATGACCACTCCTTCGGAATTGTCCCACATCGACACCAAGGTTGCCAATGCATCTGTTAATTCGTTTTCATCTTAGGGCATATGTTAGAAGGTACAGGTCTCAAACTATCTGCTTAGTCTCCTCGAGTATTCTACATAAGGTACCATTCTCTCCTCCCTAATGGACCATTCTCCTTTTGTTTGATGAATTACTAAAGACAAATCCTCGAAAACCTCAACTATACTTGCCCCCAATGCTATCAAGGCTTCCACTTTGTGTAGATAGGCTTCATGTTCTGCTTTATTATTGGTCACCTTAAATACCAATTTCTTGGCTAAGGGAAGCTTCTCGCCATTTGGTGTGATGAAAATGACTCCTACTCTAACTCCTCTGTGATTGGTGGCCCCATCGAAATACATTTTCCAGCCTTAAACTGTTATGGCACTGATGCCTTCATCTGACAATTCGTACTCAACCTGTTGCCCTTCCAACGAGTGATCGACCAGAAACTCTGTAACTGTCCTTCCTTTGATCATCTTCCTAGTTACATACTCCATTTCAAATTCTTGTAAGAGCAATAACCACCTCCCCATTTTCCCGAGCAAAGAGGGTGTTGACTAGAGGTATTTGAGCGGGTTGTGTTTAGGCACTACTTGGATCTTATAAGAGTGGAAATAATGCCTTAACTTCTTTAAGGCCCATATAACTACCAAGAAAATCTTTTCCACATTTTTATACTTGGTTTTGTATGAAAAGAACTTCTTGCTCAGGTAGTATATGGCAAACTCAGCTTTGGTATCATCTTTTTAAGACAACATGGCCCCTACTGAACTTTGTTCCACTGTTATTTACAAGATTAAAGGCCTCGATGGTTTGGGTGGCTAGAAAACTGAAGGATGCAACAGGTACTGCTTAATGGTGTCTAAGGCCTTCTGACAATCATCATTCCACTTGACCGATCGATCTTTTCTCAAAAGCTTAAAAATCGACTCACATATAGAGGTGAGTCTAATGATGAATTGGCTGATGTATTAAATCCTCCCTAAGAACCCTCAAATCTCCTTCTCCTTCTTCGGTATTGGAATTTCCTAAATGGCCTTCACCTTGTCTAGATCCACTTCTATCCCTTTTTGACTGACTACATGCCTTAGCAGCTTACCAGAGGTCACTCCAAACACACATTTCTTTGGGTTTAGATAGAGGTCGTACTTGTCAATCTATTGGAAAGCCTTCTCCAAGGCTTCAAAATGTCCTTCCCTTATACCTGACTTGATCATCATGTCGTTGACATACACTTCAACTTCCTTATGGATCAAATCGCCAAAGATCTTGGTGGCCATTCACTGGTAGGTGGCCCCCACATTCTTCAGTCCAAATGGTATGACCTTGTATGCATAGGTTCCCTATTCAGTAATGAAGGCGGTCTTTATCCTATCCATTATCTTATTTAAGATCTGATTGTACCTTACGTATCCATCAACAAAACTGTACATCATACATTTTGCTACACTGTTGACCAACAAATCTATATGAAGAAGTAAAAAATCATCCTTCGGGCAAGCTTTATTCAAATCCCGATAATACATACACATTCGCACTTTTCCATCCTTCTTAGCAACAGAGACAACATTGGCTAGCCAGGTAAGGTACTGGACTTTAACCAAGAACTTTGCTTCAATATGTCTTTTCACTTCTTCTTTCAACTTTTCTGCCTACTCTAGCTTGAGTCTTCAAAGCTTTGCTTTATTGGCTTACTATCTGAATACATTAGAATGGCATGTTTCATAATGTTTCTGTTAATCCTAGGCATATCTTTGTAGGTCTAGGCAAACACCTTTTCATTTTTTGTCAATATTCTCTCGAATTTTATTCTCTCTTTAGGGGTTACATCGGATGCAATCAAAATCTCTTTAGGGTCATCTTGTGTTTCGAGATTAAATGAAGTAGTGTTTGTTAAATTAATGTCAAATACAAATTAGTCATGATTATAAGCATGCATGATGCAATCAGATGAGACATCACATAAATAAGCAAAGTTATTCATCTTATTAACTTGAGCAGGAAAGGGTACATCATTACAAAATAATTCAGGAACATATATTACATCAGTAAAAGAATCATGCTCCCATTCAATTACGATCGATACAGCAACAGATGCTCCTCCTTTCTCTTGTGGTGCCTCCCTCTTAATGATAGTGGCCTCATCTTCAATCTTCTCTTTGCCTTTAGCCTTGGTGACCAATGACTCTAGTGTTAATACCTCCTTGGAATAACCTAAATCCAAATCGGTGAGCTTGGCCATAATCCTTCATCCCAAAATCCCATTATTAGCTTGATGGTTTCAACTATCCAGTTAAAAACATTGTCAAAGATTTCAAACCCAGGAACGATATTTCTTGAATTATCATAAGTTTAGCTTCCCCACAATATTTGCACTCCTCAGATGCTGGCTCAAAGCTTTCAAGTATATGAGGGATCCTTCCCGACTGTACCTCATGTTGTTTCTTAACATCATTCTTACAATAACCCAATCCCTTCCTATCTTTCTAGCCAATGGGAATAATAGACATAAAAATCCCTTGAGAATTCTTTCCCAATCCAGCACCTGGCAAATAATTCATTTTCTTAATCATGTTAAAGGCCTGAGAACTTGCATAATCTATCCCTTCCCTTTCAATACCAATCCCAGCCACATGGAACTCGTTGAAAGGCTGATTGGCTATGCTCAAAGTGGAGACAAAATTCTCTTTCGCCACCTTAATGCTAACCATACCTCCTTTGTGGGGGGATTCGAACCATCTAATGTAGGGTGGAAGGGACCCCACCTAATTTATGGAACCAAGGTCACCCTAACAATAAAGAGAAATTAGCCAATATTTGTAACACTACAAATTTTGCCTCAGTCTCAATAGGTCCCATCTTCCCCACCACCCTAAAATTGCCAACAGCCTACCTCTTAGAGTTGTCATAAGTTGTTACGATAAGTCAGGATTAAGTGAGCATAGTCTCATCATTACCATATGTTGCCATTTCCATGAAGGGACACACATTGATAGAAGAACCATCATCCACCATTACACATGCAGTGTGTTTGCCATTTACCTTAGCCCTAATGTATAAAGGGCGATTATGCTCATGTCCTTCTAACAAGAGATCTGCATTAGTGAACACAATCTTCTCTTCAGAATCCCCTTTTACCATTTCTAACAGCTTGGAAAGGGATATGGTGGTAGCAACAGTGGATTTATATAAAGCCTCTACCAACCTCTGGTGGTGGGAAGGCGACTGCCTAAGCAAATCATAAATCAAAATCTGAGTAGGCATTTTCTTAAGTTGTTTCGAAACCAAGTTATCTTTCATGGTTCTTTACTCCATTGGAGCAGCAGGTTCCTACGGCCTCTTAACTTTTGGCATTACTTTCCCACTTTTGGTGACATTGCCTGAATCATCTTCCTATTTGTTACTTCCCTCTCATCTTTAGTAGTTTCCCACAGGTCTTTCAGTTCCTCTTTAGCCTTAATTGAATCATTTTCACTATTTATATCTCGAATATCTACTAGCTAAACTGCTTCCCCCATTTTTACTAACCCTTCTACACTTGTGTTTGGACCATTACTATTTTCTTAGGCCTTTTGCATGATGGCCAAATACTCATTTCTATACAAATCCTTTAGAACATACCATTCCAGCAACACTATAAGAAAATGTTAAAATAGCAACGAAAAAATTGCAATGGAATAATTTTCGTTGCTAATTTAGCAATGAAATTCGAATTCCATTTCTAATTAGCAACGAAAAAATAATTTTGTTGCTAAAATTCGTTAAAATTTTTCTATTTAGCAACAGAAATAAAAATGGCTATTTTCCACTGCTAAATTTAGAGGGAATTTTTAGCACCAAAATATAGCAACAGAATTTTGCAACGGAATTTTTATTCTGTTGCTTTATAAGGTGACAACAGATGGCGTAAAAATTTTATTAGCAAAAATAGCAACGAAAAACAATTTTGTTGTTATTTTAGCAACGGAAAATGAACTCAGTTGCTATTTTAGCAACGAAAAATGAATTTCGTTGCTATTTTAGGAACTTTAAAATTTTCAGTTCTGAATTATAAACGAAAATTCAGTCCGTTGCTAAAATAGGAATGAAAATAGATTCAGTTGCTATTTTAGGAACCTGTAAAATTTTCATTCTCAAAAATAGCAACAAAAAATAAATTTTGTTGCTAAAATAGCAACGGAGTTCAATTTTCGATGCTATTTTAGCAACAAAAGAGGTTTGGTTTGCTATTTAAGGCACCTTAAAAATTTTCACTAGGAAAAATAGCAACGAAATTGATTTTGTTGCTAAAATAGCAACGAAATTGATTTTGTTGCTAAAATAGCAACGAAATTCATTTTCCGTTGCTATTTTCCCTAGTGAAAATTTTTAAGGTCCCCTTATATTATATTATTTCATAATGGGAGCTAGTAAAAACTCTTTCTTTTATGCTCTTTTCAAACTGGCCATTTCTTCTTCTTCTCATGCCCCTCATAGGTTATCTCTGGCAAACTGGTCGTTGTGCATAGCAACATCCTTCGTGAGAGCAGCACAGCAAACTATGGCAACCAAATCTCCTAACCGTACTGCCACCGTGTCTACCAATCGCAGTGCCACCACCTCTGCATTTGACCCCTACTTCTGGTTAGTATTTGTCTTAGATCTGAAGTATTTGTCTCAAATCTGAATTTCATATGGCTCTTCTCTCTGTTCTTTTGTTTTTGAGGTGATAATACCATAGTGCGATCCATAGTTGTTATTGATATTTTTAAGAATGTCATATAGGCTTGTTATTATTAAGCTAACATATTTGCTTGACATACACAGCATGGAAGGCAATTCGTAGTTTCTTTTTCTTTTTTCGCCCTTCCTCATCCCTATGTCTAGATTAAAGAGTTTTCTTCTTTTTCCTTTTTTATAAAAAACTTTATTACACCCACTTCAATTACATTCTTTATGCATCCATTTGTGGTCTATAAAAAATATCTTTTAGTTGGAGGTGGTTTTTTTTATAATTTTAGGATAAAAAAACCTACTTCTTACAAGTGACATCTACTGAGGCCTAAGCAGTAGACTTTTTGAGGTTACTGAGGTGTTCTATATCCACAAAAATAATAAGTCAATCTTTATTTTTCAATGAATCTGGGTATTGTGAATTAAGTTTCCTGACAAATGTTATCCATTTTTTCAGTTAATACACAATGGTTATCCCTTTTTTTATTGACGAGGTTATGCTCTTTTACTGTGTTTGCTTCTATGGTATTGTTAACTGGAGAGGAATACTTGAGATTTTTTAAGCATTAGGGTTTTCTTATTCAACTAATGTCGGGCAAAAATGTTGTTTATCTCATGCTTTTAGTTTTGAAGTCCTCGAAATAGGAAGTCTTTTTTATATCCACCCTAATTAGAAAAACTCACATCATAGATGATATATATATATATATATTCCCATATCATTGTATTCTTATCTTTATTTATCTTTTAAGTTAATTTTTTCTGTTTGAAGCATATTTATATTGGTTCTTGGCATTTAACAGTAATATAATTTACGAATGTATGAATATAGTGAATATTGGGATCTGTATGGTTGGTTGATTGTGCTGCATTTCCATATATAAACACTAGAACCTAGGATGTGCTAAGATTGACACAAAACTCAAATGGATTATTTTTTGTCCTAGTAGTCTTTTTCTGTGATTGTGCACAAATGCCCTTGATAGATCTCAAACTTCTTGACATTTTTGTTGGAATAGGAACTCTTATACATGGGATGGCATGCCTTCCCATCCCCTAATTTATGTATTGTACGATTTCCCTCACATTGTTCTTGCTTATGTAGTATCTAGTCTCTTAAATATAAAGTCAGATATTTCTTAAAGCAGTTGGTGGTAAGAATAATCGTGGAAGGATTTTTGGTTTAGGTTTAATTGCAAACACTTCCCATTCAAATACCTCTACATCATCTATAGCTACTTGTAGTAAATAGTGTGAATCTTTTAAAAAGTCATTCAAGTTGAGACCGCACTCACCATGTTGATGGATACTATAACCCAGTTAAAGAATCGGGTTAAAGATTTGGAAACCGGGGGTGCTCGGCAGCCGGATCATCCTCCTTCACCTTCACCACCTACTTAACTTAGATTTGTAATTTTTAGTTATTGATACATGATTTTATGTTTTTTTCATGGTTTTAATGGATTATTACTTTATATTAATATAATATATTTTCAGGATTTTAATTGTCTTGTATTACAATTTTTATATTATATTATCAATAAGAATATTTTCTTAACTTTCATTATGAATTTGAATTATATTTATTTATTCATAAAAAATTTGATTGGAACTAAAATATTATGCCAAGCTATCATAATTTTTAATGTAAAAAATAGCAACGAAATAAATTTTTGGTTGATGAAGTCAAATTCTTTGACTGCCTCATCAAAACAAAGATTCCAACTTCGGGATGCTTGCTTTAATCCATAAATAGATTTTTAAAGCTTACAAATCTTCTTAGGATGTTTGGGATTGACAAAACCTTCAGGCTGTGTCATATACACATCCTCAAGTAAATTTCCGTTGAGGAAAGCAGTTTTGACATCCATTTGCCATATCTCATAATCATGATATGCAGCTATGGCAAGCAAGATCCTAATGGACTTGAGCATGACTACAGGCGAAAAGGTCTCGTCATAGTCTACACTATGAGTTTGTTGAAAACCTTTTCCTACTAGTCTACCTTTGTAGGTCTTATCAGCTTTGAGTTTGAATAGCCACTTGCATTCAATTAACTTCGCACCTTTCGGTGGATCAACCAAGGTCCAAACCTAGTTATCGTATATTGATTGCATCTCAGATTTCATGGCTTCAAGCCAATTTTTCGAGTCTAGGCTTTCAATAGCTTCTCGGTAGGTAGTAGGATCCTCATGATCTACTAACTCAATAGTGTCACTGTCAGTAATTAGAAATCCATATCTCTCAATCTTCTGACTTACCCTACCGGACCTTCTAGGTACTTGTGTAATGGGTTCTTGTTCCACAACTGGTTGTGAACTTGATCCCACTTCCAACTCATCCTCTAAAGGAGCTTGTGGCACTTGAATTTCTCCAAGTTCTACTTTACTCCCACTGTCTTTCTTGAGAAGGAACTCCTTTTTCCTAGAAAATAGCCTTGCGAGCAATAAATACTTTGTTCTTAACTTGTGAGTAAAAGTAGTATCCCTTTTTTTCTTTGGGATAACCCACAAACAAGCAGACAGTGGATTTGGACTCTAGTTTGTCAGATGTTAATTTCTTAACATGTGCTTCACAGCCCCAAATCCCGAGAAACAACATATTGGGTTCTTTCCCAGTCCATACATCATATGGTGTCTTCTCAACTGCTTTAGTTGGAGTACAGTTTAGTAGAAATGCAGCAGTTTCTAATGCATAATCCCTAAAAGAGACAGGAAAATTAGCTTGACTCATCATAGATCGAACCATGTCTAACAGAGTTTGATTTCCCCTTTCGGACACACCATTCCATTGTGGCGTTCTGGGAGGAGTGAGCTGTGAAATAATACCACACTCTTTTTGGTGACTGTCAAATTCTTGGCTTAAGTATTCGCCACCTCGATCTGATCGAATGGCTTTTATACTTTTGCCAAGTTATTTTTCTACTTCGTTCTTAAACTCTTTGAATTTCTCAAAAGTTTCAGATTTGTACTTTATTAGATAGACATAGCCATATCTACTGAAGTCATCTGTGAACGTCACGAAGTAGCTAAAACCACCTCTAGTTTGTGTACTTAATGGTCCACATACATCGGTATGTATTAGTTCCAATAAGCCATTAGTCCTTTCACCTTTCTTGTTAAAATGACTCTTTGTCATTTTTCCATGCAAACATGGCTCGCATGTATCATAAGACTCTAAGTTGAATGACCTAAGCACTCCAGTTTTGTGGAGTCTTGAAATGTGTTTTTCGTTTGCATGAACTAAACAACAATGCCAGAAGTAAGTAGGGTTCAATTTGTTTGATTTAATCCTCTTTGCATTAATGTTGTATATGGACTCTTTGTTTTGTAAATCAAGGATATAAAGGTCATTTTGCAACATGCCATTGCCATAAGAAATGCCTTGGCGACGAATATGAGCATTGCCATTTTTAATAACAAAACCAAATTAATCCAAATCCAAACATGAAACTAAAATAATGTTTCTACTCATAGCAGGCAGATAATAACAATTTTTCATAACTAAAAAAAGTCTGGAAGGTAAAGTGAGTTGATAGTTGCCTATCTCCATGGCAGCAACTCGTGGTCCCTTCCCCATACGCAGATCCACTTCATTCTTCCCAAGTAACCGCCTATTTCTTAGCCCCTGCACATTTGAACAAATGTGAGAACCACAACCGGTATCCAATACCCAAGTGGTAGAAATAGAAAGGTTAATCTCAACAACAAAAATACCAGAACTGGACACCTTGGCTCCATTCTTCTTTTGTTCTTCCTTGAAGAGAGCGCAATTCTTCCTCTAATGCCCTATATTGTTGCAATAGAAGCAAGTGCTCTCACTCTCATTGAGCTTCTGCGCCTTGGGCTTGGATTAGGCCTGAGGTGCATTCCCACTTGACTTGAACCGAGCCTGGTCATTCTTAGGTTTTGCCTTTTCTTTTCCCTTAGCGGGTCCCTTTTTAATGCCCCATTGAACCATCAATATGGGATTGGTCTTTCGAATGTTCTCTTCAGCATTCTTAAGCATCCCATGAAGCTCAGTGACTGACTTGTTCATTGCATGTATGTTATAATTCAACACAAATGGATCATAATCATCAGTCAATGATCCTAAGATCAAGTCAGTGGCCAATTCCTTTGGCACTTGTACCTCAAGCTTCTCAAAAGTATCAAGATACCCTTTCATCTTAAGTACATGGGTACTAACAGGAGCACCCGCAGCCATCTTACAAGAAATCAAGGCCTTTGTTGTCACGAACCTCTCATGACGAGCTTGCTCTTGGAACATCTCCTTGAGGTGCACCATGATCGCATAAGCCTCTTGGTCCATAAATTGCTTTTGCAAGTCAGGCACCATAGTAGCCAGTATCAGACAGGTCACATCATTGTAGTTGCTCTTCTTGGTCTCAAAAGTTTCGTTTTGAACCGCAGAGGAATTCCTAACAGGTTCTTCAGGCAAGGGTGCATCCAAAACATACGACTTTTTCTCTTGCTTAAGAACTATTCTTAAGTTTCGAGACCAATCTATGAAATTGGTGCCAATCAATTTGTCCTTTTCAAGGACCAATCGTAACGAGAAATTGTTGTTTGAAGATGCCATTTTACAATGACTAACTAGGGATATTTAGAATGAAGTCTCATTTGTTTCAAGGTCTTACAACCATATGCCTCACACATGATAACTTAAACTGGAACAACATTCTTGAATAGTTCTATCAGCTCATATGCACAGGAATACAAAAGATAAAACAAATGCCTCACTTTATTAATTCAAAGTGTTTTATTACAATGCATTGGGGCTAGGGCTTACACTAACAATCTCCCACTAGCACTAGTCCCAATTGGGCATAGCCCTAAGACCGAACACTTTCAAATGAGCTTCGTACAGATTTGGACGCAACTGTTTCGTCAAAGGATCTGCTACATTATCTTCACTTGCTATCTTGCTAACCTTGACGTCCCCACGATCAATGATTTCTCTAATCAAGTGGTAACTCCTGAGTATGTGTTTGAATTTCTGGTGTGACCGGGGCTCTTTGGCCTGTGCGATGGCCTCATTGTTGTCACATAAAATTTCTAATAGATCTAGGATGCTTGGGACCACTCCTAATCCAGAAATGAAATTTTTAATCTAAACAGCCTCTTTTACAGCCTCACTCACTGTAATATACTCAGATTCTGTAGTTGAGTCGGCAACGGTCTCTTGCTTCGAGCTTCTCTAGCTGACAGCACCACCGTTCAAAACAAAAACAAACCAAGATTGCGATCTAGAATCCTAAGTGCTGGTCTAAAAAGCAGCATTGGAATATACCTTGTTTGACGAGCTCTTCTTGACCACCATACACCAAGAAGTGATTCTTAGTCCTTTACAGGTACTTTAGAATCCCTTTTACAGCAGACCAGTGCTTCTCACCAGGGTCTTGCTAAAACCTACTAGTTATACTCAGTGCATGAGCAACATCCAACCAAGTACATAACATAGCGTACATGATAGATCCAATAGCAGATGCATATGGGATTCTACTCATGTTGTCCCTTTCCTCTTTGGTTTTAAGGCACTGTTCTTTAGTCAAAGGAACTCCCAAAGCCAAAGGTATGTACCCTTTCTTTGAGTCTCCCATACTAAAACACTTTAGTACTTTTTCTATGTACTTTTCTTAACTTAGTCCCAAAAGCCGATTTGATCTATCTCTATAGATTCGAATACTAAGTATTGTCTCGGCTTCACCTAAGTCTTTCATTGAGAAACATTTTCCTAACCATTGCTTAACCTTTTACAATGTTGGAATGTCATTACCAATGAGAAGGATGTCATCCACATATAGGACCAGAAATACTACTATGCTCCCACTAACCTTCTTGTACACACAAGGCTTATCTTCATTCTTGATGAAGTCAAATTCGTTGACTACCTATCAAACCGAAGATTCCAACTTTAGGATGCTTGCTTTAATCCATAAATGGATTTTTGAAGCTTGCAAACCTTTTTAGGATGCTTGGGATTGACAAAACCTTCAGGCTGTGTCATATACACATTCTCAAGTAAATTTCTGTTGAGGAAAGCAATTTTGACATCCATTTTCCATATCTCATAATCATGATATGCAGCTATGGCAAGCAAGATCCTAATGGACTTGAGCATGACTACAAGCAAAAATGTCTCGTCATAATCTACACCATGAGTTTGTCGAAAACCTTTTGCTACTAGTCTACCTTTGTAGGTCTTATCAGCTTTGAGTTTGAATAGCCACTTACATTCAATTACCTTCGCACCTTCAGGTGGATCAACCAAGGTCCAAACCTGGTTATCGTACATTGATTGCATCTCGAATTTCATGGCTTCAAGCCAATTTTCTAAGTCTAGGCTTTCAATAGCTTCTCGGTAGGTAGTAAGATCCTCACAATCTACTAACTCAATAGTGTCACTGTTAGTGATTAGAAATCCATATCTCTTAATCTCCTGACGTACCCTATCGGACCTTCTAGGTACTTTTGTAATCGGTTATTGTTCCACAACTGGTTGTGAACTTGATCTCAATTCCAACTCATCCTCTATAGGAGCTTATGGCACTTGAATTTCTCCAAGTTCTACTTTACTCCCATATTCTTTCTTCAGAATGAACTCCTTTTTCCAAGAAAACAGCCTTGCGAGCAACAAATACTTTGTTCTCGACTTGTGAGTAAAAGTAGTATCCCTTTTTTTCTTTGGGAAAACCCACAAACAAGCAGACAGTGGATTTGGACTCTAGTTTGTCTGATTAATTTCTTAACATGTGCTTCACAGCCCTAAATCCTGAGAAACGACATATTGGGTTCTTTCCCAGTCCATACCTCATATAGTGTCTTCTCAACTGCTTTAGTTGGAGTACGGTTTAGTAGAAACGCAGCAGTTTCTAATGAATAACCCCAAGAAGAGATAGGAAGATTAGCTTGACTCATCATAGATCGAGCCATGTCTAATAGAGTTCGATTTTTCCTTTCGAACACACCATTCCATTGTGGCATTCCGGAAGGAGTGAGCTGTGAAATAATACCACACTCTTTTAGATGACTGTCAAATTCTTGGCTTAAGTATTCACCACCATGATCTGATCGAATGGCTTTTATACTTTTACCAAGTTATTTTTCTACTTCGTTCTTAAACTCTTTGAATTTCTCAAAAGTTTCAGATTTGTACTTCATTAGATAGACATAGCTATATCTTCTAAAGTCATCTGTGAACTTCACGAAGTAGCTAAAACCACTTCTAGCTTGTGTACTTAATGGTCCACATACATCGGTATGTATTAGTTCCAATAAGCCATTAGTCCTTTCACCTTTCTTGTTAAAAGGACTCTTTGTCATTTTTCCATGCAAACATGGCTTGCATGTATCATAAGATTCTAAGTCGAATGACCCAAGCACTCCAATTTTGTGGAGTCTTGAAATGCATTTTTCGTTTGCATGTCCTAAACAACAATGCCAGAAGTAAGTAGGGTTCAATTTGTTTGATTTAACCCTCTTTGTATTAATATTGTATATGGACTCTTTGTTTTGTAAATCAAGGATATAAAGGCCATTTTGCAACATGGCATTGCCATAAGAAATTCCTTGGCGACGAATATGAGCATTGCCATTTTTAATAACAAAATCAAATTCATCCAAATCTAAATATGAAACTGAAATAATGTTTCTGCTCATAGCAGGCACATAATAACAATTTTTCAAAACTAAACAAAGTTCGGAAGGTAAAGTTAGTTGACAGTCGCCTATCTCCATGGCAACAACTCGTGGTCTATTCCTCACATGGAGATCCAATTCATTCTTCCCAAGTAACCTCCTATTTCTTAGCCCCTACACATTTGAACAAATGTGAGAACCACAATCGGTATCCAATACCCAAGTGGTAGAAATAGAAAGGTTAATCTCAACAACAAAAATACCAGAACTGGACACCTTGGCTCCATTCTTCTGTTGTTCTTCCTTGAAGAGAGCGCAATTCTTCCTCCAATGCCCTATCTTATTGAAATGGAAGCAAGTGCTCTCACTCTCTTTGAGCTTCTGCGCCTTGGGCTTGGATTGGGCTTGAGGTGCACTCCTACATGACTTGAACCGAGCCAGGTCATTCTTGGGTTTTGCCTTTCCCTTTCCCTTAGCTGGTCCCTTTTTAATGCCCCCTTGAACCATCAATACGGGATTGGTCTTTTGAATGTTCTCTTCAGCATTCTTAAGCATCCCATGAAGATTAGTGACTGACTTGTTCATTGCATGCATGTTATAATTCAACACAAATGGATCATAATGATCAGTCAATGATCCTAAGATCAAGTCAGTGGCCAATTTCTTTGGCACTTGTACCTCAAGCTTCTCAAGAGTATCAAGATACCCTTTCATCTTAAGTACATGGATACTAACAGGAGTACCCACAGCCATCTTACAAGAAATCAAGGCCTTTGTTGTCACGAACCTCTCATGATGAGCTTGCTCTTGGAACATCTCCTTGAGGTGCACCATGATCGCATAAGCCTCTTGGTCCATAAATTGCTTTTGCAACTCAGGCACCATAGTGGCCAGCATCAGATAGGTCACATCATTGGAGTCGCTCTTCTAGGTCTCAAAAGTTTCCTTTTGAACTGCAGAGGCATTTCTAGTAGGTTCTTCAGGCAAGGATGCATCCAAAACATACGACTTTTTCTCTTGCTTAAGAACTATTCTTAAGTTTCGAGACCAGTCTATGAAATTGGTGCCATTCAATTTGTCCTTTTCAAGGACCAATTGCAATGAGAAATTGTTGTTTGAAGATGCCATTTTCAATCTATAATAAAATTTAGCAAGATTAAATGAGGTCTTATTTATAATCCCATAAACTGAATTAATATCCCTTTAAATAATTCGCGTTAGTGATTTAATGTGGGCCAAGATCCACTTTTCATAACAACTTATTAGTCAAGCTGAGCTTGTACACCTAACAAGTTAAGTTACTTAGGTAGGAAAACTTCAATCATGGGTACATGACTCTTGGATCAAATGGGCTAACATCTTAAGATGTTATAGCACAAACCCATTTATTAGTTGCCTAGGTCCGAGCATCCCTTTCCATGTTAATTCCAACCTACATTCACAACCCATACCTCACAAAGATAATCGGGCGCATCTAGGACTCCTAGTCTATGTGACCGATGATCGATGTCTTGACATGTTTCGAATTAGGAAGGCAACTTTGTGAGTTACTATTTTTAGGAATTCATTTTATTACGGCTTACATGGCATACACTTTGTCATCCATTTATAGCATATATATATAAATAATTGCATAAAGTAAAGCGTGACAAACATGGGCCCAAAAACCTACAACTAAGATTCTATACTATTACATAAGAATCTTCGAGTTAGGCTTCTCCGATCCGGTGGGCTTCGTCTTGATTTACAAAGTCTTCAAGAAAATTCTATTCTAAGAAATAAATGAAACTTTTACAATAATACATAATGGCTTGCAGGCCATATTTAATTACAAAAACCCAGGGCCCATGAATGCACCATGCATATCCATTCATCACACCAAACAAGCAAATAAATATACATAACATTCATGGATCAAACAAAGTCCAATTTTAATTAATTTAGCCAAGCCCATCAATGGAAATTGTGTACTTGAACCTTTAAGAGATGATCCCGTGATGGGCTTGGGCCGAAGCCCAATGGACTAAATCCTCTTATTGTATAAGTTCTCTTAAAAGCCCAAAACACAAACTAGTTAGATTTGTGCTATAAATCAACTCTAGTATAATTTCCAATTTTGCCATTTTTAATTTTATGTCATACAGCCCATAAACATTAAAAATACATATAATATGTACCAACATGAATTAAAACACAAAATCATAAAGAATATATATATGATACACGGCATGCATATAAAAACAAACAAACAACAAAACTAGTTGTTTAATGCTTATGTGATGCCACAAAATGCAAAAATACTTAAATCAATTTTATGGGTCATTTAATAATTAAAATAAGGTCATAAATATTGATTTAATATTTTTTCCAATCTGATCTAAATGTGTTTTTACCATTTTAATCAAAACAAAACAAACAATGTTGATTAAACATGTAACAAACACAAACTAGTCATAGTTTTAAGTGATTTTAAAATTAATCAATTAAATTTTCATGGACCAGAATTAAAACCAAATTTAAAATATGTCCAGACCTAATATTTAATCTTTAAAAATCACTTACAAACATGCCAAAATCATTTTTACATTTAATATTTAAAACTAGTTGTTAACCTAACAATTAACATGCCAAATAGCACCTAGTTTTAATATTAACATGTACCATAAGGTATTATCAATTAAATCCGACCATTAACAGCTCATATAACATCTTAGGACAGTATATTAACATGTCATTTTAATTATAATACCTATCTAATCAATTAAAATCATTTTTACATCAAAACAATGCAAAAAACTCAAAATAGAAAATTTCAGCATTGCATGTTTTCAAAATAACTATTTTTAATTAATTTTTTCATACATCTAAAGCACTAAAATAAGCATGATTAGGCTCTAATACCACTGATGGAATATTTCATGGTATGCACATAAAGATCATGCAGCAAAAAACAATAAAATTCGATCATACATGCCATACAATTCCATGACAAGAATCGAAAACATGCAATTTTAGGGTTTTAAAACTTACAACTTTAAATGCCTTTAAAACTTGATTTTGATGATGACCAGCAACCAAGGAGGATATCTTATCCTTAGACCTTCACCACCAATGCCAAGGAACAACCTTTTACGCCACTCCTCTATATGTTCACACACACAATTGCACCGACGGCTTAAAACCGAGATTGCTAGCTCTCAAAATAAATATTGTGTAATGGCTATGGTTTGAAGCTACAAAATTTGATTTTATACTTCTCTTAGGTTGCTATTACTACCCAAGAACACAAGAGAATGAGGAATAATCATTTCTCCTTGTGAAAATTGGCCAAAATAATTAAGTGAGAGAGAGAGAAAAGTTCACTCCAAAACCTAAAGCAAAATTAGGGTTTCATGCCAAAATCACTCTATATATATTTTTAGAGTTTTATTTCTTTTCTAATATATATCCTTATCTTTAGCCTAGTGTTTGATCTAAATTTTACTATCTCAAAATAATTAATTCAACTTCAATCACTTCCTAAAAATAAGTAATATATATTGATTTAAACTCCTTTGAATTTAAAATTAAAATTTGAAATAAAACACAAGAGATTTAATTAAATAAAATCACTTAATATAAATAATAAGCATGTGCGAAAATTCCTTGGTTTTTATCTTGGAATTTCAGCCACTTCACTTTATATTTAAATGATTTAATTTAATTTAAATTCTTTTAGGCTTTAATACTCAATTAACTTAATTAATACAAGATTATTAATTAATTAAAATTAAAATTAAACCATGTGGACTGAATTTCTCTCTCTCATGGGCCAAGGTCAAATAGCATTTATAATGCCCATTACATACATTAATTTGACTTTAATTAAAATTCCAAATTAATGCCCAATACTTTATTTAAATATTTTAAGCCCAATGCTTTGTGTGCAATCCTATAGGTCCATTTAATGTTGGCAATGAATTAATGAATTAATTCAAAGACTATATATATTCTCTAGCAAGATATTATAGCATTCCAAATTAAATGAAAATGCATATGGCATTTAGTGATCTAATGCAATTTTGCATAGTCCCTTACCCATAAATATCAGAATTAATATAAGGCATGGAACTAGTCATCCTTATATATATTAATTCCTTTCTTTATATTCCAGTGACACTGAACTCTTAAATAAATAATGATTACTTATTATTTCATCTCGGTATGGCCATACACTTTTTAGTTCACTGATCAAGTGGTCGATGATATTTTCTCTCTTATAGATAGGGGCAATCCCTTCACTTCTCTCGTGCTCTCTAACATGAATCAATGCATACCCAATCATACCCATACTTGTCACTCTGTTACGAGCATGTTAGGTGTATGTCAAAGTACACAGTAATTCATAAAAAGTTTCATAGATATTTTAGGTCTAAGAACTCCGATACAAAACTTGCATTTGAGAAACACTTATGACTTGTACCATGTAGTGTTCTCATGAACGGATCGAATCCAAATACCATGTTCTTTAACATGTATCTATGATCTCTGATTGACACTCTTGTCCTAATGATCCATAAGACAAAACTCATAATATCAGAGAGAGCATACTAGTCTTAATTCATTTGTTATTCCCATAACAATGACTGACTAGGGATATATAGAATGAAGTCTCATTTGTTTCAAGGTCTTACAACCATGTGCCTCACACATGATAACTTAAACTGGAACAACATTCTTGGATAGTTCTATCAATTGATATGCACAGGAATACAAAAGATAAAAACAAATGCCTCACTTTATTAATTAAAAGTGTTTTATTACAATACATTAGGGCTAGGGCTTACACTAACATCCCTTACCAAGCTCAGAGATTAGGGTACTTATATCGAGGCAAAATCTCCTAAGGCTAGACAGGTGGTGACTGAGATCGATGAGCAGCTGAAGAGGTGTATTGGGTACCTAAAGGGGGACTTGATGAGGTATTTAGAGAGCCACTCTCAAGCAATCCTACAGGTGGGGCAGGGTTCAAAGAGGCTGGCTAAGGTGATATCACAAATATTGCAGTTGTTGACTTTAGTACTACCAGGTTTTAGGTTTGTATTTAAGCAGGGAGGTGAGCAGCTGCCTCCAACACCTCAGGCTATAGCTCTAGTTTAACCTCCCAGGCCACCAGCATTCAAACCATTATCAGGACCGGCATACCATCGAGCATCAAGGACAGAACCTTTACAATGACTGGTTATTTATTATATTTAGGGAGTCATACTCTATCAAAATTTTGATACACATAAAATAGAGTTGTATATAACTTATTTTGTCTTTATATGTCTTATATTATTTATGCTTTCCTTTACTTAAAAGATGAATAAGTGTGAAGACCATGTGACAATGACACAACGACACAACGAAAATAATGACATAAAACAATAATAAAAAAATAAGAAAGGAGGTCAAATTCAATAAGCAGTATATTAACATCCAATTTCTTTTACATCAGGTACTCAAAACCCTACCAAGGGGACAAATATTTACTTCATCAACAAAAATTTCCCAGAGTAGGAGAAACTTCAATATGAACATAAGGCTGATGTTATAAGCAAGGAAATGTTGAGCAACGGAAAACCACAATGGGTTTCACTATCCTAGGGGTATCCCATAGAAATATCCCCCGTGGATTTAACTCTAAGCATTCTAGGTGATTCCCCAGTGAGCAGAGGCATAACTATGAAGAACATCCTCACTAGAGTGTTAACTTAAATAGAGCAACCCAAATCTCATAGAAAGAACAACCAATAGGATAACTCTAATATTCAAGTACAATGTATCATTTTGACTCTGTATACTAACAAACTGGCACTAGTTATGACATGTTTTCAGCAGTTTGATTTCGCATCCCCAGGTGCTAATCAACTACAACCAAGTTAAGCTAATTCACCATGCCTTAGACACTAAACAAGGATGACCTTTTATTCTTGTTTAAATTATGCATGCCCCAAGCTCTAATTGGACAAGTAGAGACTCACCGCTTTTGATAGAGTTAGTCTCAAGCCATCTTGATTTTGCATGCCCCAGGCGCTAATCAGATGATCAACACAGGATTAACACATCAACAAGCTGATGTTAAATATCCAAATTCAAGGTTAATACATTAACAAAAGGATGATAACTACTCAATCCAGAGACTTACTACCTCAAAAAGGTATGTGATGTAAGCAAATGAGAGATTCATACCTCAGGTACGCATTTTTTTCATTTCACTCTAAATTTTGTCTCACTTTGGCACCAATGCACCAGTTCCCCAAAATTAGGGGCAGTTGTAGACACCATAATCCAAGATAGCCAAGATCAGGATTACCTGATGATGAGAAAATAGTATATCACTGACAGCCTATTCGGATCTCAGAGCTCCAATCATGGATTTGTCATTTTTCTTAAAGATTTTCGTGATGCTCTAAATATTTTCGAAACATTTTTTAGTGTTTTAAAAGATAGGCATAAAACCCTATTTTTGGACTAACAATGGTGACAGATAGCCGTCTATCACCTATAGGGCAGCTGTTTATGGGTGCTTACCTCCAGAATAGTGCAAATCAGAGGTAGCATGTTGGGAAATCTGAGGTCTAGTGATAAGGGATGGCCATCCTTCACTCACAGATGCCCGTCCCTAGTTTCACTATAAGAAAAACTATTTATAAGGACCACTTTTAAGGATAAGATGAAAATCTGGTCCTTGAAAATATACAAATAAGGACCAGTTTTTTATATGGTCCCTAAACTCAGTTTCTTTTATTTTTTAACGACCAAACATAATCTGGTCCTAGAAACCTTTCAAATCTGGTCCTTAAAACTTTTCATTTGAGTGGGACAAAAGCGCGGTATTCAATTCTAAGCAATATATTTTAATAAAACATAAAAGGGGAACAGAGAACAAAAAATAAGTCCTAGATTGATAAGTTTTTCACCCTCCTCTCTCCCTCTGGCTCAACGTCCAGCATCGCATCCTTCACCATAAGGCACTGCCATGGCTAGCGTCTCCATCCAGGCTAAAAGGAAAATAAAATGAAAAGATGGAAAACCAAAATATTGAGGTAGTTCTTTGCTTCTCTCATCGGTGCATCATTTTCTAGGGCAAAAATGACGTTCTTGATCGGACCTTAATCCAGCCACTATCAACTACCTCTAGTAACTTCATAACGTCAACTTGGTTCTCTTTATCCAATTTGATTCGAATTGACTCTATAAAATAGGTAACCAATTTGGTTCTCTTTATCCATTTTCCCCTAAATTTCTTTTCTATTTCATATTATTTCGCTTGATGTCTTCTCCTATCTGAAGGACGAAGATGGTTGTCCTAAAGTTATAAATCCCTATTTATCTACTTTAGTCTTCAGTGTGCCCGATTCGCTTTAAAGAAGATAGTTGAGGATGTAATGCCTATTGCTACTGGATATGAATGGGAGGAGCTTAAAGCAGAGCTTCAGGTACTTATTCTTAGCTTATGTAGTAATGGAAGAATTGAGGTTTAGTTTACTATTGCTATTGCTATGTTTAATATTCAAACTTCTAGTTTGTTATGATATGCTTCTTATCAACTACAAATACCATAAAAATGTTTGGAAAAGAAGAGCAATAGTATATATTCATCTTTATTTGTTTGTTTGTTTGTTTTTATTTTTGCATTTATAAGCTTTTTGCACGTGAGGGAATAAATGACGTGCAGCTTGCCCAAGATCTTAAGTCTTTTGAATTGAAGGTAAAGGTTTGCTCTCATTATAGTTGATGTATTTAACATTACCTCATTAGGTATAGGTTTGTAGATTGTCGATTATTTCTTAACATGATTTTCCTTTAATGTGATTTTTTTGATCTTGAATGACCATGAAGCAAATTAGACACTTAGGTATAAATGTTAAAATGTACTGCAGTTTTGAATCTATTTTATCCTCTTTTTGAATGAGAGGTTCATTATTTTCTAATCAGACCAACTTATGCTACCTCTGCAACTGTAGTTGTGCTTAACTTGCTTTTGATTATAATTTTCATTTAACATCTAGGTAGCTTAGTAGTTTGTTGTGTTTAATCCCCTATTCTTAATTTCTTTTCCTCTGATGGTTCTCATGTTTGTTCTTTGAAGCAATTGTGTTTCAAACTCATAAATTTGCATTACATCTTTCATTTTGCTTACTTTGTTTCTCTTCAATTCTTTGTAGACAACATTGAGCATGTATTTCCTGCTAGGTTACTGATATTGAAGAATATGTGCAACAGGTAGTTTTGAGACTATTATAGTAATCCTTTCTCTCTCTTTCTCTCTCTCTCTCTCTCTCTCTATTTCTCTCCATCTTTCTTCTTTATTTGTTGATTGCTTAAACCTTGGATTACTTTTCATTATCACAGATAATATTTTTGCATAATTTCTCTTTAACATTGATGATTATAGATGATTAGGAATGCAAATTCTTGTGTCTTTCATGATTCACTTCCTCCCTTTCTAAAATAAAGAAATATAATCAATTCTCTCGTATTCTATTACTCTTTATTTCCATTTCCATGTAAAGTGTTCATTTATAGCTCAGCTGTAGTTTGGAAATTTATTCAAGTTTCTACTGATCAGTGTACATATCAATTTATCAATTTCTTTTGTGCACATGAAGGAACTTCATTCCTTAAAGCAGATCCATGGTCTTGATCCAAATTATAATGATATTTGCTTTTCTACTGCTAGAAGGTATTTCTTTGAGAAGAAATGAAGCATGTCCATTGAATTTGTTTGATAGATTAATTATTTAATATTGTTGTGTCATTAATAATTGAAATTGATTTTTCCCTTAGTGACACCTCCCAATTCTCAGATATATTTCCAGCAATTGAAGTGTAGATAGTTACACTTGGTGGAGAAGATAGGGTTATCTGATATTGGCATTTGTCTTAATCTTCACTCTCTTGATTATAATTATTCATGTACTCTCAATGAAAGATTCTTTTGTGCTTTTAGTTTGGGTAGTTTGTTTTTGGTAGAATTTAAATGTAGTTTCCTGGCATCCTATTATGTCTGGACAAAAGACTTAACTTCTTCTTCTTCTTCTTTTTTCCTACTTGATATAAGTGCCTTTTTATTTTATATTGGGGTTGAGGAGGAGTGCACAACAATTTGTGGTGAGTTTTTTGAGAGCTAGTTGCTTCAGAATACATATTGAGTTTGATGTTGATAATTTTTGTTCCTTATGTTTGTATGTAGGGGTTTGTCGAGGATTAGTTTGGCTTAGGTGTAATTGTTAGGGTTGTTGAGGAAGGCATAGATGTAATCAAGCCTATGGGGATTATGATTTTCAATATGGGTGGCCATCCTGGACAAGCCGTGTGTAAACGTTTGTTTGAATGCTGTGGATTTCATGTTAACAAGCTTTGGCAGACTAAAATTATCCAAGCATGAGAACTTTTCAACTAAACACTGTTTGTTCTTAAAAATTTTACTGCTCGTGAGAACATTTTGTTGCAGGCTGCTGAAATAGATATTTCGGCCTTGGTTGAAATTGAAAAGAATAGTCCTCATCGGTTTGAGTTTTTCATGGGTCTTTCTGAAGATCAGCCTATCTGTGCTTGAACATTATGGGCTTATAGGAAGGCTAGTGGTTGCATTGCTCATGCTTTGTCAGTATATAGTTGTCAACTTCGTCAACCAAACCAGGTCTGCAATTAATTTGACATTACTATACTATTTTCTGTTAAGCATATGTTTATTGCTCATTAACAAATGCTTACTGGAAATTATTTGAAATAATTTGATAGGTTAAGAAAATTTTTGAGTTCTTCAAGAATAGGTTCCATAATATCAACAGTTCATTGGATTTATCTTTCGAGGATGATTCTATTGCGGATGAGAAAATCCCATTCCTAGCTTATCTTGCAGTGTATTGACAGAGAGATCAACTTTCCCTTATAAGTCACCAGTAGGAAGCATACGCTTTCATAATTTAATTGCAGGCTTCTTGAAAATATACCACCACATTCCACTCAATTCCAATGCAAGGATGCATTACTTGCTTAATTAATGATTGCTTATCTTGTTGTTTTTCCTATAACAGATTTACTTGAATGAGGCTTTTTCTTCCACTTTAATTTTTTTTTTCTTTCTCCAATTTCTTTTTGAGTACAGTGGCAGCTGCAGGGTTCCTTTTTCTTTTCTTTTCTATCTTTTTTTTTGTGCCTCGGGGTGGGAGTGGCTAAAACTATATCTGATTAAAGTGAACTATAATTTTATTTATCCTTTCTAGCATAATAATGCTCTATCTCAAAAATGACATCCTACTAGCCACTTTTGGTTAGTACAAAACATTTACTTTTCAATATTATTCTTTGTTTACCTATTTGAGGGTCTTTATTGTTTTACATGCAAATAATTTGGTATACAGTTGTCTTAATATGGACTTAGTATTTACTTCTAATTGTAGGAGTGTTTATGATGCTTGCTTGCTCTCTTGGCAGAGTAATTAGCATATTTAATTCAACTGGACCATGAAATTTTCTCCTGTGTTGTATGGATTTTACTTTATTTCATTTGTGCATTATTAACCTTTGTTTTATTCAGAATAGTGATGCCTGTAATAGATGACCTGAAAGTTACTCCATTGCCATGCATCTTTGGTTCTGTTATATAAACTGCGCTGTTGACTAATCTTTGTCTTCGACAAGAATGTTGTCATCTTTCCTTCAAGGGCTGTTGCAATTGAAAATGCTCTTCGATTATTCTCACCTCGACTTGCAATTATGGATGAACATTTGACTTGACACTTACCCCGACAGTGGTTAACATCTTTAGCACTTGAGGTATTTTGTATTTTTTATTCTATTTTAGCTTGCTTTATGTTTTATGGTCGATATGCCATAGCTCTGATAACTATTGTCAATATTTTTATATAAATATTGAAGTTTGTGTTACGGTTTGCTTAATTGTTGTGATTAGAAGTATACTGTATGTTTGCTACTGAAGGGTTCAATTAATTATTCTTAGAAAAGATGGAGATGGAGGATATCTCAATGATAGGAGTGTAATTAGCAAATATGCATTGCACTCTTGAACTCTTAAATGATTTTTTGCATGACTTTGACAGGCTAAAACCTGAAAGTAGATATGTTTTAATACATTTGCTTTGAATGTTTTCTATATCTTGTTGGGCCTTATCTATGTTGTAGTTATAACATGCTTTTTCTTTTATGGCCACGGACAATTTGCTGTTTCATATATCTAATGTCAGTTATGAATCTTTCTTTTATAAAAACTCATAAATTCATCTCTATAATGCCCCTTGCTAGATTCACTTCTCTTAGGGATACTATAATAATTTTTATTATTTTCTATTAACTCTTTAAGGACTTATTTTGTGGAAGAAGGATCAGTGTCAGTAGAAGTTTGAAAAAGCTAATAGTGGGGTATATTGTGAAGTTTAAACCAAATTACTAGTTAATCACAAACATGTCTTCTTAACACCATTCAGTGAATTAACCTTGAAGCCTCGAAAACAACTCTCTTTGGTGGTGTTTCTCGAAATCTGATTATCAAATTGAATTCAATGTCTTCTTCAGAGGGAATTTGTTCATCAATATTGTAGTCCCTTTCATATATGCTGACTTTTTGAAGTGTAGATAGTTACACTTGGTGGAATTATATTTTTTTAAGGTTCATATGCTGACTTTTTGAAGTGTATATATTTACACTTGAAGGACATATACTTTTTCTAAGGTTTGTTCTCAAAATATTTGTAGATTTAATTAATTATTTATAGTAGATTTATATATTTTATAGCATAATCATTTTTGTTTCCTTATACATTTTGCAATTTTTGGTATGGATAAAACATTGAAGTACAAAATTGAATACGAAGATTCGAAAGAACGTTAGATTTTTGGCTAGATAGAGAAGCATTATCTTATTTTGTTATAGATTTTTTTTTTTTTTGCAAAGGGATGTATAAACAATGCATTGATTTTTTGGATGATAATTCTATATACGTATCAATTACAAATTATCTATGAATGTATTATATTATTAATTGTCTATGCTTTTGAGAAATCTTAATTTGGATGCTCTAGTTGTGATACTAAATTAAAAATACATGGTAAAAAGAATGGTCTCTAATTAAAGTTTTATGGTCTTTAATCTATCATATGGTCCTATGATTATTTCTAGTATTAAGGACCGGATTTTTTTTCCATATTTATTGTTATGATCAGGTGACTTACATTATTAAGGATGGTAAAGCCGATCCTTAATACTAACTGGGATCAGTTTTTATCCGGTCCCTAATGGTTTTACGCGATCCGGTTTAAGACTGGTTCTTAAACATTTACGGTCATTATTATATTTTTGTGGACCATATATCCAATCCTTATCAACTCTAAGAGCACGTGACTTACATTATTAAGGAAGGGAAAATCGGTCTTTAATACTATTTAGGGATTATTTTCTTAACCGGTCACTAAAAGTTTTAAGGACCGGTAGATATATCTCGTCCTTAATTATCATTAGCGGCGGAGCCTATAAGGACAGGATAGCGACCGGTTTTTCCCATCCTTATTAAGTTTAGGGACCGGATTGGCACTTTTAAGGATCGGATTTCCCGTCCTTGAAAGCCTTTTTTCTTGTAGTGTTTGAAACCTAAATTTTTCCACATTTTCCTAGAATTTCAAAAAGAAAAAAGTTGTAGATAAGGATCAAGTCTGGGTTTTAAGGATTTTATCTCCTAATCTGGCAATTTTTTTTGAGTGGTGATTGAATTGGAACTCTCTTTTAGGTATATAAACAAAAATTTAGGGTTTTAAATGTAGGAATCATGATTTTTTGAAAGAAAACATTAGATAAGGAAGAAAATCAATTTCTTTCTCTCTCTAAAAAAGGTTTATGCCTTTGCAACCTTTTACCTCACATCCTATTAATTTCATACTTCTTTTTAAAGAATCAAAGATAGTGATTTAGAGTTGAGATTTGGACATTAGAAATCACAGAGTCAAAAATCTATTGAGGTAACATTTTAGGCTTATTCACATTTTCTCTCACTACAATTTATTGACCTAAATTTCATGATTATTTAGATGTTAAATTGATTTGTTTTGACTGTTAAAACTAAATGATATGCTTGCTCTATTGAAGTATGATTCATTTCTAGTTTATGCAATCTAATAGAAGTGTGATGTTCAAAAAAGATTCCTCTATTGTTATTTTGAAGTTTTTTTAACGTGTATATATGGTGTATTTCCTTAATTTTAGTGAAATATGATGTATATTTTTGTATTTTAGTGTGTTTTTGCATGACTTAATGTTCAATTGTTGCATATTTATGACTAAGCCATTTGTCTAGGTCATTTTTTGCATTTTTTCTCGTTTTGTAAAATTTTCATTATGTTCCATAGGTGACAGACGACCATCCCTCAACTGAAGGATGGGGCATTCTCCTGCCTTCCTCCTGGCCATCCCTTACTCAATAGTTGTTTGTGCCTCACTTCCTTTTGACTGTCCCTAGGGTTATTTTTTTGGTTTTTTAATACCTTTTTGGGTTTTTTGTGTCTTTTATTTTAATATTTGTTCTATAAAGCATTGATGCAATATTTTGATGAGCTTTGTTACTATCAATGTGTTGCTATAATTAGATTTATTTGTGTATACAAATTATGTAATTTTTCATCATCAATGATAACAATAATAATTTGGGATTGATCCTTTTTTATTATGAAGTAGTTATTTTATTAGTCAAGTAAGCCTCTTTCGATCTCGAACCCTAAAAGTAGGCCTCCAAAAACCCAACCAAAAATGAGTAGCTCCAACCCACGTCATACTAGTACCCTGAAAGTAGAAGGAGGCTAGGGGATGTCTAGGTAGGCTTCAGTACATAAGTAAGTTCATAGCTAAGTTAACCTCAATTTGTGAACTAATTTTTAAGTTGCTTAGAAAGGATCAACCCATGGTTTGGAATGAAGATTGTCAGAAAGCATTCAACACTATTAGACAATACCCTTTACTTCCACCAATGTTGAGACCATCATAGGTAGGTAAGCCCTTGATCTTGTACTTGGCCATAGAGGACAGTTTAGTAGGAGCTATAATGGCTCAAGGGGATGACTTTGGGATTGAGTATACAGTGTACTATCTCAACAAGAAATTCTTGCCATATGAGGCCAAGTATAAAGAGGTGGATAAGATTTGTCTAGCAATCATATAGGCTTTAAAGAAGCTCAAACACTACTTTCATTATTATAAAGTGCAATCAAAACACTCTCAAATACCTACAAGAAGCACCTTCACTCCTAAAAAAGATGGATAGATGGTTAATCCTCCTACAAGAGTTTTTATTAAGTAAATCACTAGGGAAACCTTTAAAGGGAGGGCTGTAGGAAAATTCCTAGCTAATCAACCATTAGAGGGAAAAGAGTTGACCTCTGAGTTTTTTGATGAAGATATCATAGCCATAACAATGCAGGGTTGGTAGATGTATTTTGATGGGGCTATGAATAATAAGGTTGCTAGAGTAAAAGTGATCCTAGTGACCTTAGAAGGAGAAAATTTGCCCTTAGCCAAGAAGTTGAGATATAAAGCCATGAAAAATGAAGCACATTATGAAGCCTACACTTTTAGGTTAGAAGCTTTGCTAGCTATGGGGACAAACTCTATAGAGGTATTTAGGGACTCATCCTTATTAGTCTATCAGGTGAAAGGTGAATAGTCTATAAAGAAAGAATGGTTGATGCTTTAAATTAAGTGCCTAAAAGTTTTGAGCAGTCAGTTTGAGATGTGCACTTTTAGATATGTGCCTAGGGATGAGAATTAGCTAGCTGTTGCCTTAGCCACTTTGGTATCGATGTGGGATAATTCAAAGGGGGTCAGCATGAGGCTCGTGTTGATCTTTAACTCTGATAAGTCATACTTTAAAACCAAGCAAGTAATTGATGTTAAGGTAGATGATAGGAAGCCTTGGTATTTTGATATTTAGAACTACTTAGAGAAATCAATATTTCTAAAAGAAGCTACTAAAAGGGATCAAAGAATGATTCATAAGCTATCTACTCAATTCATCAGTGTAGGTGGGTGCTTTATAAGAGATAGTCTAATGGTATTTAGTTGAGGTGCTTGAGTGAGAAAAAAGCTAAAAAGGTCATGAAAGAGGTACATATATGTGTGTGTGGAGCTCATATGAATGGATTAGCCTTAGCTAAGAAGATCATGTCCCAGGGTTTTTTTGGCTTATAATAGATACAGACAACTCTAAGTATGTGAAAGAGTGTCAGTTGTGCCAACAGTATGCAAGCTTAAAACACTTACTAGTTTTTGAACTATGCAACCTGATGTCACCTTGGCCATGCATTGTGTAGGGTATAGGCATTATGGGTATGATCTATCCATCAAAATAAAATGGGCATAGATTCATCATAGTTGCCATAGATTACTTCATAAAGTAGGTAGAAGTCAAATCCTTCAAGAAGGTAGATGCTAGGGACATGGTTAAGTTCATTGAAATGAATCTAGCATGCAGATACGGGTTACCTCACCACATAGTGCCAGATAATGGGATGCAGTTCCAAGCTGAAACCAAGTAAACACTTGAAAAGTATGGGGTTTAACATTATAGGTCTTTACCTTATAGACCTCAAGCGAATGAGGCAGTTGAAACAACTAACAAGAACGTTAAAAGGATTTTAGCTAAGATGGTTTGAACTTGCAAGGATGGGCCTGATAAGTTACCTTTTGCATTATGGGGATATAGAACTACAGTTGTGTAACCTATAGAGATTGAGCATCGGTCTTTAAAGAAAGTCATAGAGGTTGAGTTACTAGAAATAGATTAGGCTAGACATAGGTTGCTCTAGCTTAACTTATTAGATGGGGATAGGATGCGAGCCTACTATCATAACCAGATCTATCAGAAGAGGTTAGCTCACTCATTTGGGAAGAAGGTTAGGAAGCATCTTTTAAAGGAGGGCGATCCATTTTTCAAACAAATGAGGCTAAAAATTCTAGACATTCAAGGCAAGTTTAGACCTACTTAGGAAGGACCTTTTGTTCTGAAAAATTATTGTTTAAGGGAGCTGCGATTTTGGCTGAGAGTGATGGCAATAAGTTTAGAGAATTGGTCAACATTAACAAATTAAAAGGGTTTCATGGTTAAGACTTAAAGAGAAAAAGAAGAGAATAAAAACCCGTTAGGTCGAAAACCAAAAAAATGGTGACCTTGCTAAAATTAGGCATCCTGTTAGGGTGAAAACTAAAAAAAGGCATCCTGAGCAAAAATTATGGGCTGAGAGAAAATAATCAATCAAGAAAACCCAAAAGGGCTTATTGATGATAGGATTTTTTATGCTTTTAGGATTTCATTCTGAGATTAGATAACTTGTATTTTTGAGTTAAATGTTAAATAAAGATCATGTGTATTGAAATCAAATAGAAATGTCATATTTGAATGTAAAAGTTTTATTAATATGATCAAAAGAAATTTATCCAACATGTTCAAAGTGAAAAGTTCTAATGAAAGCAAAATACAAATGTCTATATTGCATCTAATTTACTATTTGTAATACCCTATACTCGGTTCAATATTAGGACTAGATATAGAATGTCACACATTATCCTAATTCTATAAAATGACCAATTACAAAAAAAAATATTTAAAAATACTTTAAATTTAAGAAAACCTTGCTCATATTTACAAAAATTTTGACAATGTTTCCCCTATAATTATTCAAAACCTCCTACAAGAAAATCTCAACAGCTTCTATTTCAAACTACACTATCCATCACCATTTCAAACTCCATTCACACAATAATTTTCCCATTCTCTATAAATTCTCATATCAATCTCAATCAAGTTAAAAAAAATATATCCACATTCAATCTACTAAATATGTCTAGTTTATGAATTTACTTATATAATCTTAATATACAACTCACAATGTATACATTTAAATTAATTTCTTCATCTCTACTTGTGTACATGCCAAATCCTAATAAAAAATTTCAAATTGCATAACAAAAAGGCCTTCATGCCCCAACTTTGCTATGACTCTAGATACAAATAGCTACATCAAATTATTCTCTTGATCTTAAGAATGCTTTTCTTCAACCTACACACGGAAAATAACCATAAGCTAAGCTAAAAGCTTAGTCTGGACTACCAAATTTACTCCTCTATAGAGGAAATACATAATATACACATAAAATTTATCTATACATATACGAACCCATATCATCTCATAAAATTCACTATTACTTACCTCAAAATACACATACATTATAAAGTAAAGTAATTCTTCTACATTATATACTTAAATTTTAGTAAGTTAACAAATTAGTTTCATTGAACATGTATAATTTTTAATACACCTAAAACGTTCAAATCAATAGGCAATATGCCTTTTATTATTTAACATGCATTTCTTTTATTTACCATGTTTTCTATAATATTGTATCATGAAAAATTCTTAAGTATCTCAATCTAATAAATGCCACACATTTTCATCTACATACTCATGTTATTGCCCAATAGCTCAGTGGATTAGTTAATAACTTGATATTTAAATTTTAACAAATTTATAACATTCCTTATTTCACTTATTACATTCTTTATTTTCGTTTAATATTGCCCCTAGTAAATTTTCTAGTAGAATTGTACCAGGCCAGATAAGCGGGATTCAAAATTCTGGATTGAGTTCTCAAAACCATTCAGTCCGTCAGCAAATTTGATACAAAATTCACAATATTGTAGGACTGAATTATCGAAACCATTCGATCCATTAATATATTTTATCTCTCAAAAAGCATCCATTACGACTCAAATTGATTATTTTCATAGAAAAAAAGAGTAGCAGAATATACTATTTTAGTAGCTAAAAGAAAAAATCATATTAATGTTGAAAATGAAATCGAGCAGTTCATGTTTTTAAATTTTCAAAGGAAAAATCCATTTATCGGAACCAAGCTCTCATAGCCATTCATATCCCTAACATAGATCAAATATCATAAACTAAAATTGAGCTTTTAGAGCCATTAAGTCAAGTAAAAATATTATGATGCAGTATTACTGGACTACTAATTAGCATGCCACCCTTATACTACACCTTCAATTCCTAACTAATTTTACTAAGGGTAAAAATAATTAAATTTTAAATAATAATTAAGCACATAACCTTATTTATACACATAATGCATGAAAAATTCATTAATGTATTTTTTTCAAATATTACACATTCTTGAACATATTTGCATCAATTACTGTTAAGCAGTTTCCAACCCCTTTATTTCAAATAAATTACTATTTTCATCTCCTATCTTAAACTTATTAAAATAGCTCTAGGACTCATTCTTAACTGAAATCAATTTTATTACCATTTAACATACATAAGTCGAAACCAAGTTGGTTAAGAAAATCAAAGTATTAAGTTAATATTTTGGCATGCTCGAGAATTTGTCAAACTAATATAATATACAATGTATAACAACTAGTTGACAAATTATACACACACACATAATTAATCAATGTATACATCATGCTTCCTTTTTTTCCTTTAATAATTCTACAATCCATTTTATACTTTATGTATTAGAGTTTTCATACTAATCAACCCCTTTCCTTTCAATTCATTTATCTATAAGAAATTATTAAAATTTTGATGTCTATTTATAATTCAACCCATAGCCTTTATTCATTTATCATAGGTTGATGATACAAATTATCTGATACTAATAGTATTATCACATTATTTCCCTCATTTTCCATAAATATTTACTATATTCTGAATTATTATTTTCGAAGATCGAAAATCATCTTAGAATGTAATCATGCATATAGATATATGTTAGGTAACTTCTACCCCATTTTAGAGTGTTTACCACGTTAAATGTATACTCCGTATCAATATCCCTATTTGATAGCATATAAATTTACAAAATTATTTTCTTTTAGTCAATTTTTCAAAAATTACATAAACATATTTTATATACACAATGTATCTCAGTCAAACAACACCTATAACGAAATTTATATCTCTAATTTTTTTATTTTACTACTATACTCTTAACGCAAGAAATCCAGGAGGTCATATTCACAAACTAAAACTGAATAATATTCAATTTATCACTTTACTCTTATTCAAAACACATAAAAATTGTGCACCAATATCATTTCACTAGCCTTTTAACTCTTTTACATAGATCTAATCAATCTCAACTTACTCCCTATCTAACACAATTTATTTAAAGAAATAAACACATAATAATACTATAGGTTTACTTGATTTAAACATCTTACATAAAGAAATAAACACACTAATGGTATTTTTAAAATTCTTAACTAATCATTTTAACTAAAAAAACTAACAAGAAATAAATTTAGTAGCTCACATACCAGATTGAAGTCAAAATCCATAATTTTTTAGCTTATTATTGTTGGGATCAAGCCATTGCTATCGATCATTGGTCATCCGAGCTTTGTTGAAAATACACCACCACTACCAACATGTAGTTCATAGCATCGGAGAACTATTATTGATGGTCACATGCCCCAACATGTTGTTGTCGGACTAGAATTGGAGCCAAGATAGTTCAATACGCCTATATCTGATCTCCCTATTGCTAGTGAGTGAGGATGATCAAAAGGTATAGCTAGTTATGGGGAGTCCAATGGTACTGCTCCTATCACCATCCGATGCCAGCGTTGATCGAAAAGAGGAGGAGATTTTGGTAGGGGAGGGAGAAAATTTGACAGAAAGAAAATCAGGGAAAGAAGAGAGAATTGGTAGGGTTTTCTATAATGAGGAAAACGATGGCCATGAGGGGTCCCCATTGATGGTGGTCAAGCCAATGCTGTAGTCAGGTTAGGTTAGCTTAACAGAGGCTACCCTTTCTTCCCTTTTTCCAATTCTTCTTTCCCTTCTTTTAATCTTTCTTTCTTTTTTTCATTATTTTTTTCCATCTGTTATTTGGTTGAAATATTTTATTATTATTTATTTAGTGATCATTTCAGTTTTTTGGCTATTATTTTCTTTGATTGAAGATATTTCCAAAAGCCTAAAAATAATTCCCTTAAAAATCCTTCTACACCCAAAAGTTTCATTTTTTTATGTTCTCGATTAGCTCTTATTTTATAATCTAGTCACCATTATAGTTTCCATTGTTTAATTATTTCTTCCTTTAATCACTATTTAATTAAAATAAATAAATCCCTTAATTTCCTTAACAAATTTTATTTAAATTTTGGATAATCATACTTTATCTTGGATGGCATTATTTGCTGTCTACAAGTTACTTTTCACAAAATTGGATTTTTAGGCTATTACACTATTTGTCTCCAACTACTATTATTAAGCCTCAACCAATATGATTTGTTGTCGGGCAAGTGACCCACCTCTTATACTCAATAATGGTAGTGACTTTACAATCTGTAATCTTTAGAAATACAATCTTTATGGAGACTTGAGCCTAAAGCTGATGAGAACGAAAAAGAAAATTGACAAAGAGAGGACCACCACGGAAGGACAGGGGGCATCCAACAATGTCTTGCCACTCTCCAAACTATCTAGCATAGGAAGTAGTAATGCAAAAGGTGGCCCGATGCAACCCACATAAAGGAACACACTCTGAAGATCCATCCTTGGTCATATAATGAAGAGGTATTATGGGGCACTTAAAAGTAATCTCATTATCCAATATAAAGCTCAACCAAATATTCACCATGTTAGGAGAAAAGAAGTCATATAGCTTTCATCTGCGAAAATAATGACCTAAGTTGTAGTGATTTATCACCGTAAGAGGAGACTCTATCAACAACTTCAACCTCTCTAACAACCAGATCTAAAAGAAAGCCATTGGGGTGAGTTAGATCCATTTTGGAAAAAAATAAGGCAAAGAAAATATGTAAAAATCCAAAAGGATGCATTTTTAATAAGAAAAGCTAGTGTGAAAACCTATAAGGGGTGCACTACCTTAAAAATAATGATGTACCTAGAGTAACAATAGGCTACCCATGAGAAAAATAGTAGGATCAGTAGATATAGTATGAAGACCCATAATGGTCTCCGCCAAGATCAGTGGAAATGGCATTAGTCTATGGCATACTCCCACCATATTGCTAAATAATTGATAATCTCTTATTTAACTATAGGGGGTCACTATCAAATATTGAGAAAAAATGCATAACAAGATGACACTAGTCCGGTATCTATAGTGCTCAGGCAAGTCAACCATAGCATTAAGTAAATCCTTCAAAGAGAACGAAACTCTTGGGGATACCAGTCTATAGATAGTGGAAGGAAAGAAACCCAAAATATGTTCCACCTCTCTCAGATAATTAATCATAGGATGATGGATGCAAGGTAAGGTGCCTAAAGGGTATCTCAAGCCCAAGATCCCGGCTAACTCTTCAGTTAGAGGGCACAACTCTTCATGTGTGAAGCAAAAGACATAAAACTAAGGATCCCAATACCGAGCGATAGATAAAATTATAGTAGTATCAGGATTCACAATATATATATATATATATATATATATATATATATATATATATATATATATATATATATATATATATATATATATATATATATATATATATATATATAAGAAAAAAATAGAAGAAAGAAAATAAAAAATAAGAATAAAAAATAAAAAATAAGGAAAGAGAAAGAAAGAGGGAAATACCTAGGAAAGAAGATTCACTGAATAGGTAGAGAGTTAAGACACAAAATCCAAGGAAAAGGAAAACTATTTATAGGAGGACTTGATAGACGGTGATCCCTCAAAGCAACTTATAGGTTGGTCGTCTGTCACTCCTGGACTGCTTAATTGGGCCTTTTTGCATGTCTCATATATTACACATACATTTTTACATCTATTTAGTCTTTATTTTTGCAGGAAATGTAAGAAACACATTGACATTATGAGAGGTTTTCCAGATATTAAAAACTTCAGGTAGTATGTAATTCAGAGAGTATTTCATAATCATAAAATAAAATAAAATAATAATAATAATAATAATAATAATAATAATAAATGTGTGAATTAGATCATTTGAGCATAAATTAGTTAAATACATAATGTGAATTGGTGTGAAATAAAATAAGAAAAGATTGGAAATTAAATATGAAGAAAATTAAAAAAAATACAAAAAAGAAGAGACAGACGGGACATAAGTAGGGCCCGTCAATCGCTCGCGATTGATGCCCTACCCATCTTTAACTCAAAATTTGAAATCCTCACCCTTTTCTTCTTGTTCTTCTCTTCTTCTTCTTCTTCTTCTTCTTCTTCTTCTTCTTCTTCTTCTTCTTCTTTTCCTCTCCCAAACTGCCATTTTACCTTTTTTCAAGCTTCTCTCTCAATTTTTGGGTTCTTTCCCTCTCATTTCTTGATCTTTTCATGAACCATTTGTGTGAAAATTCTCCTAAGATTGATGCATACCTCGCGGTTATGTTCATTTTAAGTTTCGTTGTGTTTTCAAAATACCCATTTTTGCAGCATACGAGGTAAATTTCCAGTTCTCCTCTCCTTTTTATGTTCTATTTTTATTTATCTCAATAAAATGCATAGGCTGAATAGAGATAATGAATTTTTATTGTCTATTTATTTTGATTATTTTGTTGCTTTTTCCTTGCCTGGCTTGTTGTGAATTTTATTTGGCTTGTGGATGACTATAAAGATATTGTACTGGCCTCTTTAGTAATTACATTAACATAAAAATAAAAAAGAAAAAAGAGAGGACAAAAGCAAATATAAATAAAATGAACTTAAGTTTTTGAACTGTGAGATTGTTGTTTGTGTTGAATTTTGTTTCAGTTACATTGTTATGTTGGCTTTAACATAATGGATTTACATAGAACAATTGTCCCTTTTTTGTCTCTTTGTAATAATAACAATTGCATTGATTGTCATCATAGATTAGTTTTATACCATAGACTTTGCCGTAGAAAATGCATTTCGCTGACAAATTAGGAAAAATGAATAAGTGAACGCAAGGATTAATGCTTTAGACATAATATAAATTTAAAATGAACTATTGATAGCCCTCAGGCTTACGTTGTTGCTTTTAAACTACGTTTTGTATAGGGGGCAGGAGCATTTCTATCTGAAATACTACCAAAATTTCATTAAAAATTTTGTAAATAATCATAAATTTTCTAATTCTCGATTTTTGTGCATGCTTGCTAAAACATCCATTAATGGGTTTAGGACTTTGTAATATATTTATGGTGCTCAATGTACCTTTCAATGCAAGTTGGTTGGAACTAATTTAAGCTAGCATGCTGCTGAAATTTTTACAGAACTCGTGCAAATTTAATTCATGTTATTACTTGCAATGCAAGTTGCTTCCAAAAGACTAACTTTTAACCTTTTGTATGTGCCACATCATGATGCACAGGCTATACTAGCTCTACCAACTCTAGAGTGGATGATTGTGCAAGAGGCTGACAAATACCAAGCCTTGTCTAGGATTCAATATTGTTCTAATAGGTTTATGTCCCACAAGTTCCTACAGAGCATAGGCATGTTGGACGAGGTAGATGGATTATTGGCCATTGCAGGATGGACAACATTCTTCGCCCTATCCTTCCTTACTTACCCAAACATCATGTAGTGACTCTCCGGTATGGAGAATTCTAGAGACCAAACACGAAAGAGGGTGTTGTCACATTCAGGATACATGACATCCCATGCAGTATCACGAGATGCCAGTTCACTAAAACCATGGACTACCCATCAGACCAAACATTCTAACCCCAAAAAAGGGAGTGATGAGACACCATTGGGCATAAATTATATTGCCATGAGTCGTGTACCACCCAGACACACCCAAGAGTACCATGCTGGCTACACAAGAATATAAGTATACCCAGACGGTTTTGGCCACCTCATATCTTAGCCACACCGACAGTCTTGGGTTGGTTAATATGGTCGACATCTTTTGCCTTTAGGCCATGCATAGCCATAGGAGGGTGGACATAGAAGGAGTGGTGACCCATCTGTTATTACATTTAGTGGCACAGAAGGCCACATTCTATCTACCACTCCAGGAGGACATCTTTATGGACTTACAAGCTACCTTTATTATAAAGATGGTAGAGCTGATGCATGGATAGGATGGAAAGTATAGGTTACTGACAATTCTGCAAACTAGAGTATGGTACAAATGACCTCCTATTATGCCAGAGCCATCGGTAGAGGACCAGGACTAGGATCAACCACCCAAGCACCTCTAGTACAACTTGTGCAGCCCGATCAACCTTCACAGGATAAGCCAAAAAAACCTCAGGGGGCAGACATGGATATAAATTTCAAGATGGATATACGAGTCGATCTAAACGACCTACTTGGTGGATCACCTCCTCTTTCAGTGCCTCTACGATCACCTATTCGACCACAACCATCACCATGCAAAGCATCTAGGAGATTCTCGCCTTATAGGGATCCTGGTGCATCTGCCTCGAGAGCACCACTACCACCTCAACCTATAAAAACCCTTGCAAGCCTTATGTATAGAGAGCTGGCTCAAAGGTTAGACAAATTAGAGGCTTTTATGCAAACCCTTATCTAACTATACTAGTAAGATGTGGATAGGATTTTAAGGGCACTTGCAGCTAGTGGGGCCAAGTTTGACACTACATTATAGGTCATAAATGCCTCAGTCTCAAGGGTGAGCTAGCAGACCACCAAGATAGAGGGGGTTAGTCAGCATACTTTGGATGTCGTGGGATAGGCCAAAGAGGCACTAGATACTCTCATCAGCAAGACAAGAGATGACCTGAGGTGCAAGGCCCCACCATATACGCTAGTTGTAATTGGGTATGTCAAAGATACATAAGGGAGTAAATATAAAAAGACAAGTATAGGAAGTGTAAGTTGGGACCAGAAAGGAATTAATCTCAAAGCTAGGGGCAATATGGTCATTACACATTAAGTATAAAAAGTGCATTAGTAGGAAGAAATAATTATATCAGGGCCTAATTGAAATGGAAGAGAGAAAGTTTTGGGGTAAGAATGAAAAATTAAAGAAAGAAAAGGGAGTTAAGTGAAAATTCACTTATAACCAATGAGACGAAGACACCTATCTTTTTCTAGAGTTCTAATGAGAAAGGAAGAAGATTCAAGTGATTTAAAAGCCAAGATGGCCAGCCACTTTAGAGAACCAAAAGATAGCTATTCATTCCCAAAAGTTCAGTCATTCTAACACCTAAACAACCCCTAATTTCAAGTATAGCTTTGGTGAACAAAGAGAATTTAGTGGTTGGATAAGTAAAGGTAACAATTTCTTCTATTTTCTTCTAGTTGTTCATATGATAAGAATTGAATTTGAAAGATCTAAAGGGATTTTTATATATGATTTATCCTATGAAGAAAGAAGGGTAAGAAAGAGCAAAGAAAGGAGGTAGAGAGAGATTGAAGAAAGTGATTTTAGTGCCTTAATAAGATATGGGAGTTTATATTTTTGTTCTTTGTGCTTATAATTGATCTAAGTTGATATATGTATTGTTTATGACCTATAATTGATGTTAGAGTTAAGAGGTGATGTTATAGTGCATGAAAATGGTGATTTGTGTCTTGATGAGTGACTTAGTAAAAATCTATCTTAAGGTTCACTTGAACCAGTTTTAGTGTAAATTACATCACTCTTTCCGTATATCTCTCAATGAAGTGATTCTAGTTGGAAATGAAATATAAGACATAGATCAATAACTTTTTAGAAGAACCGAAATCTGAATCTTTCCCTAAAGTGTTTGAAATAGAGCTTGACGTTGAAAAACCTTTGTTGTCTTTTCATCTAAAGCAGTCTGTACTATTCTATTAATATCTTGAGATTTAAAAGTCTGAATGAAGTTATTTTTGATGTTTTAGAAACTAGATACATAGTAGAAGAACTTTATAGAAGATACTAGGCCTGAACATATCATTTACTAAGTCTAAAATAGCATACAAGTTGAACCTAGAAATCTGCCTTTAGGATTCTTAGGGCTCAATGGACCTCACGGTCACAACCAATTGGTAACTATTGTGACCCCTACCAAAATCAAGTTTGCATCTATCTTATGGTCACAACAAATCATTAGCCGCCATGACCCGACACTATTTTCTCCTATACTTGATTTTTAGGCCCTAAATGGTCACCGAAATGTACTCAAACTCTCCAAAACACATTTAGAGTACCTTAAACATAAAAAGCAAAGGCAATATGTGCCATAAATGTATGTAGAACATAATAAAATATTGAAATAAAGTTATAGACTAAATCTTAAAACCTAAGAATTTGTAGAAGTAATGAATGTGAGTGAACATGATAAATGGAATGTATAGTGTTACATATTGCATGACAAATGATAATCATGTTAATGTGTATTGTATGTGTATTTAAAGTGTAAGTGAATATAAATTGTTTAGTGATTTTATTGCATACTTTATTTTATGTATACTCTCTATGATTCTAAATGTATCAAGCTTGATGTTCTTGAGTGATTAATGATTTATTTAAAACCTGAATTTCACATAGTAGTGGATAGATAGGCATGCTTATAAGAGGATAGTAATTGCAGTTGCTAGTGTTGTCATCGGAAGGTAACTAGTGTTTCGATACCTGTTGGTATCCAGTGATCCGAGGACTATTATGTCTCGAGTGTACGATACTGCTTGTCAGTGTTAAGAATTTTTACCCGTTATCCACCATCAATGGGAATTCAGGCAATAAAAGTGATTGAACTGATAATTATTGATAGGTGATTAATATTGCAAAGACCCTTCATGTCTCAATGTAAAGCTAGTATCTCTAGTGATATTGTGAATGTGATTAATAAATGATATTGAAATACTCCTGAATGCACAAGACTGTTACTATGAGTGTACGTGGTTTGTGACATGAAAGTGAATTGATTAATGAATAATAATGAGTGATCAATCGTGTAAATGTTTTAGTGTTTCATTGCAATGTCAATGTCTCTTATGAATATTGTATTGTCACTGGGAAATGGTATTGAGGTGTTGTTAATGCTTGAAATTGTTATAGTGAATGGGCGTGAGTTGTAATTTGTTGAGGTATGTTAACTACTAAATGTTATTATGTAATGTTTATTAGTACGTGATACTATTTGTATGTGAGACTTCACCAAGAAGTCAATTGCATTGTTTTTACTCCCCATTGAGCCATTGCTTAGCATGGGTGTTCTTCTTGTGTAGGTACATAGGTTTAAAGTAAGAGTGTCGATCTCCAATCAACATGTATAGGACACTAGAAAGATACGAGTGGAGACTAATGTTAGTGTAGAGTTATTTTCTGTATTTATTCAATGTAAAGGATTTTGGAATATATGTAATGAACTAATTTGTAAATATACTTTAAGCATGTTAAATTTATTTGTATATATGTGTACTTGTACAAGTAATTTAATAAAGTAATATGCAAAATAAAAGGTAATTAGAGTGAGCATTACATGAGGAGTTGTGCGAGCCAACAGACATCAGCCATTAAGGAGCTAGGCAAAGAGTTAGCAGGTTAGTTGAGATGATTGAATAAACTCTATGCCCATTGGCTAGGTATATATCAAGGTTTTAGTTTAGGGTGCCATCTTTACCCCTATAGCCTTTTGTGACAGTAGTGCAACAGTATCATCAGCCTCGCCCATCTTCATTGAGACCATCATCCTCACATCCATCTTCATCGAGACCATTATCCTCACACCCATCGTCATCATAGCTGTCCACACCTTTCCCATCACCATTTGAGATAGCATATTGTATGAGATCTAATCCATCACAGTAGTCATATATTTTATATTAAAGGAGTTTTAAAACTTTTTAGACATTTTGATGTATATAAAACTGATGATGTGTATTTATTTATGTTCCATTCTATTTTTAATTATTCTTGCATTAGATCTTTATTGATTGCTTTGTTCAAGACTAAAATGCATGACAAAAGGCAATGAAAATAACAAAAGCAATAAAAATAATAGGAATAGCAAAAATGAAAATGACAAAAACAACAAGGTAAATGAATAAGGGGTAGAAACAAAAAAGAAAATGACAAAAAAATGAATTGACCATGATTGACTAAAATTGTAAAGCCCCCATTATGACCCTATTCAAAAAGGCATGATTTTATAAAATTACATTTGATTAAAATAAAATTTAATAAGTGAATTTTGGACATGAGTTATAGGACTAGTGAAAATTTTATTTTATTATATGAATTGAATGTGAATTATTTGGTATAAAAATAATTAAGGGTGCAATTGAAGTATACAATAATAAGTTTGGGGTCATATTGTAAAGGTGGCTCATGTGGGGTAAATTTTAAAAAGTAGAAATAAGTTAGGGTTAATTAGAAATTAAAGGATTAAATGATGGGGTTGATGGCATGAGTTGATAAACCTAAAATAATTAAGTCAAATATTTAAGATAGGACTTGTAAAGAAGCAATGCATGAAAAGAATTGTTGAAACCAGCTTTTGTAATTTTAGAATATCTCGAGCTATAGACCTTTAATTGACTTGAATTTAGTTGGTACTTATTCCTATGATTTATACCTAAAATCCTGTTGAAGGAACCCATCTTTGATTCTACTTCAAAGTGCCCCTAAATCTAACTTGAAGTTCGTTATAAGTTGTTGCCCAGCTGTTATAATGATATCGTTGTATTTTGCTATAACTTTTTTGTAAAGAGGTCAAATTCCTTTAAGACAAAATTTTGGTTAAAATAGATTCATATGAGTACACTTTCATGAAGGAATTTTGTCAAAATTCTTTACACATTTTATACTCTGAATTTTCTAAAAGAGGATAAATATCGAATAGGGTACAGTGAGTTTTTATTTAGAGAATATGAACAGATTTTAGTAATTTGACTGTATCTCTTGTTATAGAGGTCAGAATTCTATGAATCCAATTTCTAGTTAAACTAGAATTATATGTATACAATTTATATGAAGAAATCTTGATTTGATTCTATTTCTAAATATGTCAAAAAATGACTTGAATCCGGAACTGTTGGCAACATTGTTTCCAAGAATAGTCCTTAATGTTTTTTGTAATCTATTGAAATATAAAAATGATAATTAGGTAAATCTAGTTGGGTAATAATATATACTCTAATAGCTACATTTTTCATGGAGGAAACAAAGTCTAATTATGCCCCTAAACTTGTCTAAATTTAGGTTGAATACCAGAATCATATGTTGTCCATCACAATGAATAGTCATTAGTAATCTCTAATTGTCTTGAGTTATAGAAATGATATTACAATTTTTTTTAGTTTTCCTGAAACTAGAAACATATAGGATCATGTTTGGAGGAGATCATTTTGGCCAAAAATGGCTTTTGTTAGGTCAAAAATAGCTTTAAATATAAACTTAAAAATTTGTCTCTATGAAGGATTGTTGCAAGAAATTATCACCATTGTTGATATGCATTTTTGGAATATTCTTATGTATTTAAAATAAAATTAAGCATCTATAGAACATAATTGTGACTATATTTAAAAAAGATCTTAAGTGTTTTAAGCACATTTATAATGGAAAAGTAACACATTGAGAGATATAAGTCATGAGTATATAAAATAATATCATATTGTAAGCATGTAAGCATGACTACTTATTGAAGCATATTTATAATAAAGGTATGTTATTATTCACCTCATTGACATAACATAAGCATACTTATATGTTATAATTATATGACATGTTTATATGTTAAAAACGTCAATGTATATTTGTATGATTACCAGGATATAAATGCATCATGTACAAGTTGATTATATTATTAGATGAAGATGAGAATACATGTATATTTATTAGGGACTATGTGTCTTTTTGATATCACATGAATATATGATAAAGCTTGATTACATGGAAGCATGTTAATTATAAATAATCTAGTAAAGTATATGATCGCTTTGTTAAATGAGACTGTGTATATAAGTATATACACTAGAGATGGTATAGTTTTCCATTGATTACTTGATTAAAATTATATAAATTGTTATATGAATTATGCATATATGTTTATATACTAGAGAAGGTACATTTTTGCATGATTATGCACACATGCAAATGGAATATTATAAGTATAGTCTTGATATATGAAATGAACATAATCCGGGTATTGCCTGCTAATAAAGTTTAATTGGGGGTAGATAGGCACCTATAGGAATATTTACAGCTGCTACAGTTTGGCCCCATTGGATCTAGAGTATAGTTGATCCCATTTGGATCATGAATAGCCCCATTTGCGTTGTTAGTCGACCCTCGTTTGGATCCATTTGACCGGTTCGATAGTATAGTTTGGACCCGTTTGGGTCTACCGATTTGATATCTTTGGATATCCACCGTTTTGATACCTAAGGGTATCCACCGTTCCTGTTATCCACTTTTAGAACTTAAGCAGGCTAAATTCCAATTATAGAAATGACTACAATATTTGAATCAAAGGATGATTTCCTCAAATGTTATTTGTTTATCTTTGTTGCCTTGATGCTCATATACTTGAAATGTTGCTAGAATTACAAACTTGTTATCATTATGTTGCATATGATACATGTTATTGATTAAGTATGTGAATTGTTCTAATTACAATTATGGCTAAAAGTACGAGATTTGAATCATTAATGTATATCATTGGATGCCATTTATGTTCTATATAGATAAAAACGAGACAATAAATATTATAAATGTATCAATAATATAAGGCACATATTATATTGTTTATCTTCAAGTTTTATGTATATATATTGAAAGGCTAGTTGAATTGGTTACATTGTAAATCACATGTATTGTTATAGTGTTATTTTTTGTGTATCATATGTGTCTCCTAAGAGGACTTTGGTAACTGTGAGATAGGTGTATCACATGTAAATCACTAATACTACACCTATCTCACAGTTACCAAAGTCCTCTTAGGAGGCACATATCACACATCTCACAGACAATCATCATACAGGTAGCCCTAATGATGATGGTTTTCCTTATATTGGAGACATAGCCATGGGAAAGTGACAAAACCCACAGTAGATATATTGTTTGCTTATGGAATAGAGAAACTTGTTGATGATACCCACATTGAACTAGATCAAAAGGGTAAAGTGCTTGTGAATGGGGAATGGCTAGGAGTTTGAGATGATTTTTCTTCTTTTGTTATCGCCTAAGACACTTGTGGTTCTAAAAGAAGTCACCTAAACAGGTTGAAATCAAAAGAGATGCACAGCAAAGAGAAGTGCGAATATTTTTTGACTCTGGAAGGATTTAAAAGAGATGGCCATAACCCTTCTCATCTCCTTTAGACAAGGGAATTATTGAAATGGTAAGAAGGAAGACAAAGTGAAATACTTCATCAATTATCAATCTATATGGCTGAAGACCAAGTGAGACACTTCACCAATGATTGATCTATATGGCTGAAGATAAAGTGAAAGGCTTCACCAATGATTGATCTATATAGCTGAAGACAAAGTGAAAAACTTCACTAGTGATTGATCCATATGGCTGAAGACAAAGTAAAATCTTCCACCAGTGGTTAATCCATATGGCTAAAGATAAAGTGAAACACTTCATCAAAGATTGATCCACATGGCTAAAGCCAAGATCACAGTATAAAACTAAAGTACACTGAAAGAGGGACAGTCCAATATGTTGCTTTAACTTTTAATGATGAAGTAAATAATTATATTATGTTGTCTCCAACGTAAATCTACAGATGAGAAGCAAGCTATAAAGTATGCTATGAGCGACTCCTCACAAATGCATATATGCTAGAAATTTTCCAACAAGAATATTGATTCAAAAAAAGGTTAGACATGTTGATAGATGGCATCAACCAATCAACAATCTTATCTAATTATACCTGTTAATAAGCCGGTGCTAATTAGATCCAAGCAACTGGTCTCCATTCTGAATCTTGACAAGTTGGCACTAATCAAACAGTCAACCAAGGGTTAACACATCGACAAGCTAATGGTAACTACCCAACCAAAGGTTAACACATCGACAAGATGATGGTAACTACCCAACCAGAGACTCACTACCTCAAATGGTACATATTTTGAAATAATCAACTAGAGATTTGTTGCCTCGAGTACACATTTTTTTCATTTTATTCTAAATTTTGGCTCACTTTGGCACTAATGCACTAATTTCCCAAAATTAAGGGCAACTATAGATACCGTGACCTGAGGCAGTCTAAATCAAGGTCATCCAATGATGAGAAAATAGTATATTTCTAACAGAGATCATGAATATCGAAGCTTTAACCTTGATTTCCACATTTCTATAAATGTTTTTGTGGTTTTCCAATTTGATTTTCCAAGAGTTTTGAAAAGAATTTCAAAAAACTTTAGGTTTTGACCTCTAGCAATGACAGACGATCATATATCATAGAGGGACAGCCATCTGTGGCTATCTTTCTTTAGTCTAGGTCAGATTTAGGAGTATTTTTGTAATTTTAAGGGAATCATATGGGGAACGGCCGTCTGTCATCTACAAATGTCCATCTATAGGTTTATTTCCAAATTTTCCACATTTTTCAATTTTGAAAATCCTGGATAATGATTAGTTTTAAAGATCTAATCCAAACTGAATTTGATGGGATTTTATCTTCCTATTATGGAGAATCAAAGTTAGAGTTGATTTCCAACTCTTTTCTAAATATTTAAAGAAAAAATTAGGGTTTTCAAAAGGGGATTCTCATTGGGAAAAATAGAGCAAACTTTGAGAAAGAAATCTAATTCTCCATTATTGGAGCTAAAGCTTTGAGCATTCTTTCACATAAAAACACACACATTTCTTTATTTGAATGTGGGAATTGAGAATTTAGTTTTTGGATTGTTGTTTTTTAGAGTTACAGAACTAAAAATCCTGAAGGTAATATTCTAGACTCCAAGTTTCTTTCTCTCTCTAAGCTCAACACCATGATCACATAACCAATCATATTTATTTGCCATTTTATGATGTCATAATTTATAATTTTATGTTATTTAATATATTTATTTATAATTCATGTAATTTCATGATGATCTGAATATATTTAATATGTTAGGATGGCATGCTAGGAATTTATATTTTATCATTAATGCATGATGGATGTGTTGATTTAATTTCTATTTTAACATGTTTTATATTGTATTAGTATGATTTGAATCTCATTTATTGATTTTTTAGAAGATTCAGCATGTTTCAGGGTCATAAAGTTGTATGTTTAAAATTTAAATTTGGTTTTCCTTCCTTTTGTGTGAAAAAAACTGCATTTTATCTATTTCTCAAGTGATAAACAAGAAAAAGGCCCGACAGATGGCAATCGATAAGCATGACTGATAGAACATCTTGATGTTTTCTCCTCGTCCTATCTCTCATTCTTTTGTGGCCATCTATCTCTTGTCTTGGGGTGTTTATGGCCTTTGTGTTGCCCCTTTTTAACATGTTTTAGTGTTATTTTTTTAATTTAATTCATTTTGAGTGTTTACATGTATTTTAATTTTATTTTTGCCTGTCTTGCATAATTTGCATTCTGTTCTTTGTATGGTTGTTTAAGCAATTTTATTTTCCTATTTTGAAGTATTTTTGAGAGATTAACATTTTTGGAGGCCATCCTTCAATCGATTATTTCTTCTATCCCTTTATCTTTATTATCTTATATTTAATTCTTTATTTTATTTAATTATGCCTTATGATTGAGTTGTTTTATTTATCTATTTTTAAACTTTATTTGTTTATGATGTATTTTATTTCGGGAATATAATAATTTAATAAAAAAAGAATTTTAACATGCTGATTAATTAAAAATAATTTAAAATGTTTGGTACTTAAATAGATTGGGATTTCCAAATAAACTGGACAAATGTCCACTTTTACCCCAAAAATCACACAAATAAAAGGAGTTCTATTTTCACCAAAATTGGGATAACTCATCCTGCAGTTTCTAAAAATTAACAAGGACTCTTTCTTTCTTTTGTAAATATGCATAAAAAAGGAACCAATGTTCCCAAACCTAATAAATGCCCAACTTGACCAAGACATTTTTGGTACATCGCAAGCAGTACACCAACACATCACATTAACGCTCCAAATTCACTTCTACCACTTTGTTAATTTTGTTTATATATATACATACATATATACACAAGCGCACACATTTAGAATGCAGATGCCTTGACAATTGAATGACTCAAGCAAACACATCATATATATATACATATATACACACCAAATCTCATCCCAAACGAAAGACGTCTGATGCGTTTTCCAGTTCCATTTCATTTTTTTTTTTCAAATTAAACTAACTGATAAAATATAACTTGCTGAAAAAGAAAAAAAAAAAAAACAACAACAACAACTTGACATACTCTCCTTGTCGACCATAAATTACTGCAGGCTAAAGCTAATTCAAGCAAGGTCGAAAAGTTGAGTAAAGCCAATACTATATTTTACAATAATGAAAATAATAATCAAACAATAGCAGATGGTTCCATAAAATAAATATTTCTTCTCTTCCTGAGGTACAGTTGGCATTGAGTAAGGTGCAATACTAATGACCAGAAAACTAAGCGACAGAGACCCACATTTGTATAGAAACAATACACATCTTGAAATATAAAATAAAATAGAGTTGGAGATAAATCTAAGGAGACGAACCCATTTGGAGCGTGCACTCAAAATTCCAATACATAAAAACATATCTAACCCAAATGAATACCAAAAAAATAAAAAGTACTAAGAAAAATGATCTGCCAAAATATGTTTGTTATCGGCATTGGCCCCAAACTTGAAGCTGGGATCCACCTTTAACCCGCATTGCTAACATACCTTTCTTTCCCTATTAACACTAATTTCCAGTGACTGTTTGTTTATCTTATTGTTTCAAGGGAGCAACTAGCTCCCTAGCCCCTCAAAAGAATGCTATATGCTCCCCTTATTTTACGAACAAGGCAGGCTTAACTCTACCTCTTCAAGACAATAGAAAGAAAGGATAACAACAGAATGAAAGACGAGGATTAAAGAGAGAATACAAAACTCACACTCTAAGGGCCAGGAATGCCCCCATGCTAGAAAACCTACAAATGAAAGCTCACTGTCAAGACTGCACAGCTAGCCTCTGAAGATGCTCAAAGAAGACTTGAAGGCTCACATCGTCTGTAAAAATCACATCTGAACCAGCAGCCATCTCATGGGCATTATTATATGTAGCTGATGGATTCAACTTCGCTAATAAGAACCTTGCCTGCTCAGGGATTGCATGGATAGAATGAAACCAAAATAAGCTTGGATAAGAATTTCTAATATATAGGTGCAAAAGCTTCACATAATTTTAACATTCTCAGCTTATAAATTAAATTACTAAATCAATGTTCATAGCAATATATTATACCAATTAAGCACTCCCATCATGTGGCCTACTTCAATTGGGTGGGTTGCTAATTACCCATTCAGTGAGTTACTACAGGCACTTTAAAAATATTTTCAATGACTTAGGTTTTGAGAGGAGAGGGGTAGATTTTTAAGGCAGAACTGCTTCAAAACTTTAAGCCCCAAAATTATAAGAAACATACCTGAGATCCATGCTGATCACACACCACCAATCTAGGTACTGGGAAGCGATCCCGGATAATCATTTGGGCATCATCTTGTGGTGCTTGCAATAGCTGTGCAAATGCCTTTAGAAAAAGAAAATAGAGTTACGCTGAAGAACATGTCATGAGACAGGTTAATCTTTTATGGCAAAGATTGAAACATTAATCCATGGCCAAAATAGATAAAAAGAACAAGGAAAAAATAATTCCTTATGTATCTTGGGCCAGCAGATGATCCCAAAGATTTAACTATATAATATTTACAGAAGCTGCTGCACAGGTTTTACTGACTAAGAGCTAATAATGAAAATCATCAAAAACTATATATTAGAAGAAACTTGAAGTTTGACATCAATAGTTCAATATGACCAAGGAGAATTTTTCAAGAGGGAATGGGCAAAAAAGCATCACATTAGCATAATTTGGTGAAATCAACTAAGTAACCCACAAGTTATGAGTCAAAATCAATAAGATCTCATGAGATCATTAACCACACTTGAGGCTTTTTTATTAATTTTTGTCTATATTGTTCATGATAACAATTATGGTCTAATGGAAGTATCATGCACAGCTAAAATAGAATCCTGCATAGATAGAGTTGTTCTAATTCTAAGCAACTAATTTTTTTTTTTTTATATTCAGTTAAATGTGCCCTACCATCTGGCAATCCAATGACAATATACAAACCAGAGGTAAAACCACAAGTTATTTAGATTAGCACCAGAGTCAATATTTATAATTCAAATGAAAAGATTCATTAACTAAACCCAATGTACAAATTCATTTTAATAATTGTAGTTAGGTTGAGGCACTGAAAAATGAAAAGAAAGCCAGTTACTAGCAAGAATCTTTTTGTGAATAATTAGTGGTGACATTCTCAAATGAGGACTTCAAAGATAATTCAGATAAAAATCATGGATAAAAAAGTGTGGTTTCCATAATCAATGTTCATAGTATAAAGAAATGACTCAGAAAATGCTCAGGATATTGTTTCTTCATTCTTAAAGCTTTAAGGGGTAAATGTAAATCCCATCTGAGGAACTAGGGCATTCCGAATGACTGGTCTAAATACAATATCAATGGTGATCACATGATAGACAGTTATGAGAAAAATGAACCTGATAGATCTAAATGTATCTCAGATCTAAAGTCACAAAAAGGTACCATGACAGGAATGAAAATATACCTGATGTTCAGGTTGATTTTGGTAACCCATGTTCCGCCATTGTGCTATTGTCATGCCATGGAAAATTACCATACTAAAATATGAATCCAGCAAGAGAATACGGTCGGCTGCAATAGAAGCCACATCTAACAGTGCAGGTTGAGGCAGTGAATTAAATGAATATGATATTAGTGATGGTTGAATCATGACAGCAGCATTGGTGATGTTTTCCCTGTTTAACAACATGCGGAAGTAAGCTGTCTCATCCGGACTGTTGTTAAAGACCTGCCAACCAAAAATTAAGTCAAAGAAAAGCACACACATGAATGTGATAAATTAAGAATCAAAGGAAAGGAGACAGAAGATGAAAGACTGGCAAAAATCCAATTACCTGCACAAACTGCGACCGTCTCAGATTAAACATAAATTGAGGGAACAATGAAAAACAAGGGTTCAACGTAAAAGATGCTGGATCATCCTTCCGATAGTCACCAAATTTGGAACAGAGGCGAATAAGGTTCCGGTCTAACCACCTAGTGGCATCAAATCCTTCCTGTTAGACAACACCCAAAAAAAAAAAAAAAGAGGCGGCGGTAAGAGTGTGAAAACTGATAATAAATGTCCAAGAGAATCAAACAAACAGCTGAATCACTAATAGCAAGGAAGAGAATGAATCAGTACAGCTGATGTGTTAAAGAAAAAACTATCAGCAGAAACATCAGGAGATCAAACCATTATTTGGATTTCAAAAGGGTCATGCATGCATAAACTAACAAAAACATTATTGTTTTCACTTCAAATTTGCAACAAGCTTCCATAAGAACAAGAGACCCAACAAAATGAACAAGTGCATATATGTGAAAGAACAGCTACAAGTAGCTAATAGAAGACACCTAATAAGTACCTCCGTCTCCATTTTAAGGGATGTCAATCTTGCCATTGCTACAGAAGCAGTCTCTTGGTCAAAACCTTGTACTAATTCCTGCAAAAGGTAATTCTCTTGTCTCAGTAAAAATTTTTCAACGATTCCATTTCCATAAATTCATCACAATTAAAATAAACCACCATTAATAGCAATATTCCAAAATTGATTCCTCAAAATGCAGAAGCAAATATAAGCTACAAAATATCAGAGATCATAAATTTGAAGATTCATTTGACCCAAAAGAAATGACTTTATACATTCAGACACCCAATCAAAAGGCAGCAGAAATCCAGAGGTTCATTGCACATTTTAGACATGGAGCATCCCACAACACGATAATAAGCAAAGTATCAGTTGACAAATTGAATACGTATAGGAAAAGGTTGCATCTACTTTCCACTCATGATATGAATTATCTACCAAAAGTTTAAGCCACAAAATAACACACAGCAAAAGATGATGAATAGGAACTTCTCCCATGCACAGATGAGGATACAATGACAAATATAAGTACACATCTCACAGAGAAATAAAAAAAAATTTAATGCATACAAGCTGTGCATATCAAAACTTATTTCATTTTCATAATTCACTTTCAATTAGTATATTTTTCTCAAAAAAAAAATTAAAAGAAAAAAGGCCAGAAACAAGGAAATAAAATACATCTGCTTGAGCATGTTATCTAGAACGATTAACACAAATATGAAGGATGCATCCACATTAGCCAAGGATACCCAAAGGCAAATCTTCCTGGAAAAGTGATATAGAAGACAAAAGCTGTTACAAAAGTTAAAGTTAGCATTTAAGGGGTAGACAGGAATTTTGGGATGGAATTCTGTCTATTGAAAATCCCCTAAAGGGTAAAAAATGTTCAAACTCTCCATCAAATTATATTTTATATAGCAGCAATCTGAACCGTGGACAAATAGGAGAAAAGAAAAATGGGGAAAGAAATGCATATATAACGAGATTCAATATATGATGAGAACAAAATGTTTGCCGAATCAGTTCCCACAAACATAAATTAATAAAGAAAACAAAAAAAACTAACCTCTGTGTTAACAGCACTATCTATCCATCTTCTAGTAACAGTAGTAACCCTAAGCAATGTATGACCTTCCGGGTTCTGATAACTGAGATGAACAATATGTCCATGAGAAGTTTATCATTAAACAAATAGAGTTTGTTTCTTTAATAGTCATCAAAGGAGGGAAAAAAATTGTTCTGTGTTTCAAATCACCTCATAAGGAACTGAATGTACAGCTGTGGATTTACAGCTCCTGGAGCACTTGACCTTTCGCTTGATGAGAGATCAAAAAACACTGTCAGACAAGTACTCTTGTCAAGACCACACATCTTCCAAGCAGTAGTATTCCCCTCCCCTATAACTGTGTCAGCAACATTAGGTCCTTTCTGCAGAAATTGTAAGACTTAGCATCAAAAGTCAGCACAAAATGAATAAAATTCAACTGAATTTTTCTTTCAAGATGTACGTAAGAGAATAAATGGTTCTACCTTCTCCACAGATGTGCAAGGTCCAATAATACCCTGAACTTTAATGTCTTTAGAACAGTTAATCTCAAGTGTGCCACTGCCCAAAAAATTAAAGTTCATCAAATCAAAATCCAATCATAACACATGCATGTAACCTGTGTGTGTGCAGAATTATAATGCACAGACAACAGTTCAGAGGCAAACCCACATGCAATTCACTTATGTAGTTTAAATTCAAACAGAAAAAGGGCCACCACAATCAGGGTGTCAACTCCATTCATAATATTGTGAGAACTTCTGAAAGTGCTTAGGCTTATAACATTGAAAAGAACGAGTACATTCCAGTTGCCAAGCAAATTAAGAATGTCCCCGCCCATTTTTTGCACAAATGTATAAACAGACGCACTTATATTGATACCATAAAAGCTACCTCATCTTTGGATGCAATCAAACGTGGAAGAAGCATGAAGCAAGACTACAACCAACCTTAAACAATTGTGAAGCTGAAACAGCATATGGATATATATCCAAAAACAGCATCAAAGGAAAAATTAAAGGAAGTTATAATGGCAAAGCATAAAACACAAGAAACCTTTCCACTAGAATCATTCATGACAAAAGAAGAAAAAAGAACTGTACGCCTCCAAAGGGAAAGTATTCTAGGTAGCTATTTAAGTGCAACTTATGATAAAATCATAAAACCACAAAATAATAATCATAAATTTTTTTTGGAAAAAAAAAGAAAAAAATGATAAAATATCAAATATGTTCAAATAAATAACTCACTTGAAACAGAGACCGAGAGATTGTTCTCCATCTTCAAAAATGCGCTTGAATGAGTCTTTAAATACAGAGTGCCCGAAACTTTCTGATAGAACAACGAGACCACCGGTCCTTTCCACAGCAACTTTCATTTCAGCAACCCCAACCTGTAAATTTGCAACTCTCATTAGCCCAAACATGAGCAATAAAGTATATACTTTGCATGGAAAAATTATTAGTTGGTTATCACCAATTGAAACATCAGTATTAATTTTAAACAACCACATGTGGGTACATATACCAATATTGTTATATAAATAAAGTACATAAATAAATTGTCAGAAGGACCAAACTGAATTAAACCAATCCTAATAGAACAAGGTCCAATACACATTATTTTAAAAAATTCAGAGCTACAACTAGTCCAATCCATGTTGCAGCACATTACCAACAATTTTTTGTACTGTGCAAAGAACCAACTAAACGAACATTATCAAAGATCTTCACCATTTCATATTGGAGCTGTTTTATCCCATAGAATTATTTGGATTCATTAACTATAAAAGAATGCAATCAATCTCAAAGAAGTAAATATACCCCCTTTGAAATGGAGCCTTGCTTTGAGATAGATGCTTGGCCTTTAGTACATACGATTCAGATTTGAACAGCACAATTCATTTGGATTCATCACTCCAATGAATTGAAATAACCATTCACATACCTAGACAAGATCAGACTAATGAAAGAAACTTCTGTCTCTTTGAGAATCAGCAATCACAAATGGTTCCTTTTGTATCCACTACATTATCTTATAATACTTAATTTTCATTCTAGAGGAGTTTCATCATGCAGTCCACTTACATCTTTCCACCAAAGCAGCAATTCTAATAAATTAATGATATACCATTAAGGTACCAAGAAGAAAATTTTTATTCTCTAAGAATAAAATTTCATAACATTCTATACCTACCGCCCTTAATGGCCACAAGCTCCATATTCATCATTATACATCATGTTTTTATGTATTTTATATTTTTTAAATCAATAAATTTAAGATTTTTAGAATTTATAACAATTCTTGATCAACAAAAATATAAATTTTGAATCTCAATTTGACAACTATAGATAGATTAAAACAGAGATAGATCAACTTGAGAACTAATAGAATGAATGTGAGAAGAAGGATATCTTATCTTACTATTTCCATGAGCAATAAGGTCTTAATTGCATATTTTCTTTCCACAATATTGCTAGAGAGTCTACAGCATATTAGTGAACCAAAGAGTTGCAAATGTCATAATAGCATATGAAGGATGCAAGAAACACACCTGATCAAGTGCTGATGCAAAAAGGTCCAGAACATGACCCTGGGCAACAAGCTGCTTCGCAAGATTGTCATAAAATTTGACTGCTTTCTTAAAGTATGGTGCTGCATCCTTGTCAAGATCCTTGTGGGAACGCACTGGCTCAGACAGATCTTTTGAAACAATCTGGAGATGGACAAAACAACACCATAATAATTGGAAATAGTACATGGAATGGAAAACAGCAAGAATTCTCAACTACGAAGTGAGAGTACCATACACTTGGGATCACCATCAATGCCTTGAATGGGAAAAGGGAAAAGTTGCAGTAATGGGCAAGAAAGGTGTTGTAATCAAAATCACAGTACATAGACAACCTATATGCCATTCTAATTTTAACTTTAGGCCTTGATACTTCATAGATATAGCAAGTTCAAAGACCTCCAAAAGGCTGTTATAATAAATGCAATTAACATAGTCTATTCTTTAAAATATATTTGGGCACCCAGATTTCTCTCACAAAGTGAAACAAGGCGGCAAAGCAACAAATCCAGAACTGTGAACAAAAGGTTCAGGTTCCTCCACAATTTCACCAACAATTTATAAATTAGTTCTAACACTTTATGGAAATAATAGGACTGGCCGCACCAAGAGACTGTCCAGCCCAATCTTAAGTTTTTTTTAAAAAAATTAAAAAAAAAAAAGTTTGTCATTAATCTATGAACCACTAGGAATCAGACTGGCAGACAATTACTTGCTTAGCAACTTGAAAATGCTCTCAAGCAGAATTCTCGAAGTTAATCCACAACTGGGATGTATTTATGCAATATTAGTAAAATACATCATACAAATCCCATGTTACATTATTTTTTAAATGTAGTTGCATAAATGAATTAAAGAGAGACGAAGAAAAGGTAGAAAACGATAGAATCACTTTAAATATCACCAAAGACGAAAAAAAGAAAAAAGAAATTAAGAAGCATTACCGTGCCTGGCCCTTCTGTGCACGGACCACCAACCAAAGCTATGATCCTGGCCCCAGTCCCGGGCAAACAAGCTCCAAGCAATCCTGCTGCCACGCTCAACGCCACTCCTGTGCACCTTAACGCCCGACTACCAGGGGGAACCGGCCATTGATCCGTTTGCAACTCATCCAATAGCTGTTAGAGTGAAATCACAGCATCAATTATATCGGTCAACAGAAAGAACAAAATAGAAATTCAAAATTCAAAACTAAAAGCAAGAAAAACACGCACAGAATTGAGGGTATATTCGCACTCAGATGCAGGCAATAGGAAGCGAGTAACTCCAGTATTTGGGAACCCATTTTGCATCCCTTTCTGTTGGTATCCAGCAGGAGCTCTCCTGCCCGAAACTCCGAGCCCCAATTGCTCCATAATCTGGTCTTTAGAAATCTCCTTAGTTCCTCTAAAAACATAAACCTTCGACATATCTGAAAACCCCAATTCATGAACCTGGGCCTGTGTCCCAAAGGAAACGAAACCAACAAGCGCGTTATCGGGCAATAACCCGATCGCGCGTTTAAGCGCGGATCTAACAAACCCGAATTCCTCCTCGATCATGCAAGTATCAAGAACAAACAAGAACACAGGTGAATTGGAAGGTACATTAGGGTTATTGGGATTGAGACTAGGGTTTGGAATTGTATACTGTACGGTTGTGTATTGAGGGTAAAGCTCAGCAGGGAGATTAGTCTCAGAGATCATTGAATAGTGCGGAGGAAAGTGATTTCGTTGAAAACAAAAGGGGCAGATCCAGATCTTAGCCGTGAAATCCACGCGCGCGAAGGAATTGAGGGCGGCGGAGCATGTTTTACACCGGAGAGGAGAGTAAGGGAGCGTCGGAATATCGGGATGGTGGCGGATCGGAGAGATCGCGGCGGCGAGTGGGATAACGCACTTGCTGGCTTCAACTTTAGTGCGTGGCCAGACATTCCACGACATTCGAACTCCATCGATTCCCTCTGGATCTGTGTTGGCCATCTCCGACATGGCTAATTATTGTAATTTTGATTAAATTAGGATTGGAAAAACTGAATTTTGAAGAAAATTGGGAATTGAATTTGCAGAACGAAGAGTGGTTTTTTGTTTTTTTTTTTTTAATTCTGAGAATCGAATGGTGGAGGAAGAGAGGGAGGTGCTACCCCTGTAGAAAGCGGAGAGAAAGGGGTCACCGCAAAAGAGGAGAGAGAGACAGAGAGCAGTGAGAGAAACAAGGTTTGGTGGAGTATGGCAGAAAAAGAAAATTGCCTATTTGTTGTGCGTTACAAAACTGGTGCTGGATTATCCCACCTCTGTTTTTCCCCTCGTCTAATATTATGTCAAATTAATTACAAAAATGGCTGAACTTGCTAATTTGTCCAATGAAAAGACCAATTTTTTGAAGGCTTCATACACATATATCGAATTGGGAGAGACATGAATCTGAAACACTTTATCGGTGTAATATGAGATCATTATATATTAAGATTAATTTTTGTGCTAAGATGTCTTTAAAAAGATAAATGCAAATATACTTAAAATGTTCGAATCTAGTTAATTTTTTATTAGGATCAAATTTCGAATCAAATCCATCTTGTGAACACTATACTAATCAATAAATTTTAAAATTAGCAAATCAACTTTTTAATTTTATATTTTTTTAAAATATTAATATATATTGACTACTTCTACATTTTGATAACAATGAATGCAAATTCAAAAAAATTGCTAATTGTGCTGTGAGCATATATTATAAAAAAAAATTAATTAAAGTATCACAAGAGAATAAGGAACAATCATTTCTTCTTGTGAAAAATTGGCCAAAATAAAATTGCGAGAGAGAGTTACTATTCATGAGTTACTATTCACGCCACACACAAAATTAGTTTTTTTTTTCTCTATCATCTAATATATATATTATCTTATTTATTAAGTGATAAATCTCAAATATACTACCTTAGAATAATTAATATTAGCTAAAGATAATTAATATTTGCCTTTATCACTTAATTAAAATAAGTAATATTTATTGATAAAAACTCTTTTAATTTATTCAAGATAAAAACAAAAGACATATTAATCAAATTAACCACTTAATTAAATAGGAATATACAAGACATATTAATCAAATAAACTACTTAATTAATATAAAGGATATGCCGAAATTCCTTTGATTTCTCTCTAGGAATTTCGGCCAATAGTATTCCTATTTAAGTGATTTATTTGATCATAATTCTTTTAGGCTTTAAAACTCAATTAATTAAATTACTACAAGACATTTAATTAATTGAAATTAAACCTTATGGGCTGAATTTCTCTCTCTCATGGGCCAAGGTCCAATAGCAATCTAATAATTCATTACACACATTAATTTGACTTTAATTAAAAGTCCAAATTAATGCCCAATACTTAATTTAAATATTTTAAGCCCAATGCTTTATGTGCGATCCTATAGGTCCATTTAATGTTGGCAATGAATTAATAAATTAATTCAAAGGCTATAAATATTCTCTAGCAAGATATTATAGCATTCCAAATTAAATGAAAATGCATATGGCATTTTGTGACCTAATGCAATTTTTCATAGTCCCTTACCCAAAAATATCAGAATTAATATAAGGCATGGAACTAGTCACTCTTATATAAATTAATTCCTTTCTTGATATTCCAGTGACACTGAACTCTCAGATAAATAATGATTACTCATTATTTCATCTCGGTATGGTCATACACTTCTCAGTTCACTGATCAAGTGGCCGATGATATTTTCTCTCTTATTGAGAGGGGTAATCCCTTCACTTCTTCCATGCTCTCTAACATGAATCAATGTATACCCAAGCATACCCATACTTGTCACTCTGTTACGAGCACGTTAGGTGTAAGTCAAAGTATACAGTAATACATAAAGAGTTTCATAGAGATTTTAGATCTAAGAACTCCAATGCAAAACTTGCATATGAGAAACACTTATGACTTATACCATGTAGTATTCTCATAAATGGATCGAATCCAGATACCATGTTCTAAACATGTATCTATGATCTCTGATTGACACTCTTGTCCTTATGATCCGTAAGACAGAACTCAACTTATTAGAGAGAGCATACTAGTCTTAATTCATTGTTATTCCCATAACAATGACTGACTAGGGATATTTAGAATTATCTCTTTTGTTTCAAGGTCTTACAACCATGTGCCTCACACATGATAACTTAAATTGAAACAACATTCTTGGATAGTTCTATCAATTGATATACACGAGAATACAAAAGATAAAACAAATGCCTCATTTATTAACTCAAATGGTTTATTACAATCTATTGGGGCTAGGGCTTACACTAAAAATCTCCCACTAGCACTAGTCCCAATCGGGCATAGCCCTAAGATCGAACGCTCTCAAATGAGCTTCGTGCAGATTTGGACGCAACTGTTTCATCATTGGATTTGCTACATTGTCTTCACTTGCTATCTTGCTAATCTTGACGTCCCCACGATCAATGATTTCTCTGATCAGGTGGTACCTCCTGAGTATGTGTTTGGATTTCTGGTGTGACCGGGGCTCCTTGGCCTGTGCGATGGCCCCGTTGTTGTCACATAAAATTTCTAATGGATCTAGGATGCTTGGGACCACTCCTAATCCAGTAATGAAATTTTTAATCCAAATAGCCTCTTTTGCAGCCTCACTTGCTGCAATATACTCAGATTCTATACTTGAGTCGGCAACGGTCTCTTGCTTTGAGCTTCTCCAGCTGACAACACCACCGTTCAAAAAAAAATAAATCCAAATTGCGATCTAGAATCCTGAGTACTGGTCTGAAAAGCAGCATCGGTATAACCTTATATGACGAGCTCTTCTTGACCACCATACACCAAGAAGTGATTCTTAGTCCTTCGCAGGTACTTCAGAATCCCTTTTATAGCAGACCAGTGCTTCTCCCCAGGGTCTTGTTGAAACCTACTGGTTATACTTAGTGTATGAGCAACATCCAACCTAGTACATAACATAGCGTACATGATAGATCCAATAGCAGATGCATATGGAATTTTACTTATGTTGTCCCTTTCCTCTTTGGTTTTAGGGCACTATTCTTTAGTCAAAGGAACTCCCAAAGCCAAAAGTATGTACCCTTTCTTTGAGTCTCCCATACTAAAATGCTTTAGTACTTTGTCTATGTACTTTTCTTGACTTAGTCCTAAGAGCCGATTCGATCTATCTCTATAGATTCGAATACCAAGTATTGTCTCAGCTTTACCTAAGTCTTTCATTGAAAAACATTTTCCCAATCATTGCTTAACCTTTTACAATGTTGGAATGTCATTCCCAATGAGAAGGATGTCATCCACATATAGGACTAGAAATACTACTATGCTCTCACTAACCTTCTTGTACACATAAGGCTCATCTTCGTTCTTGATGAAGTCAAATTCTTTGACTGCCTCATCAAAACGAATATTCCAACTTCGGGATGCTTGCTTTAATCCATAAATGGATTTTTGAAGGTTGCAAACCTTCTTAGGATGTTTGGGATTGACAAAACCCTCAGGCTGTGTCATATACACATCCTCAAGTAAATTTTCATTGTGAAAAGCAGTTTTGACATCCATTTGCCATATCTCATAATCATGATATGCAGCTATGGCAAGCAAGATCCTAATGGACTTGAGCACGATTACAGGCAAAAAGGTCTCGTCATAGTCTACACCATGAGTTTGTCGAAAACCTTTTGCTACTAGTCTACCTTTGTAGGTCTTATCAGCTTTGAGTTTGAATAGCCACTTGCATTCAATTATCTTCGCACCTTTCGGTGGATCAACCAAGGTCCAAACCTGGTTATCGTACATTGATTGCATCTCAAATTTCATGGCTTCAAGCCAATTTTTCGAGTCTGGGCTTTCAATAGCTTCTCGGTAGGTAGTAGGATCCTCACGATCTACTAACTCAATAGTGTCACTGTCAGTGATTAGAAATCCATATCTCTCAATCTCCTGACGTACCCTACCGGACCTTCTAGGTTCTTGTGTAATGGGTTCTTGTTCCACAACTGGTTGTGAACTTGATCCCACTTCCAACTCATCCTCTATAGGAGCTTGTGACACTTGAATTTCTCCAAGTTCTACTTTACTCCCACTGTCTTTCTTGAGAAGGAACTCCATTTCCAAGAAAACAGCCTTGCGAGCAATAAATACTTTATTCTCGGCTTGTGAGTAAAAGTAGTATCCCTTTGTTTCTTTGGGATAACCCACAAACAAGCAGACAGTGGATTTGGACTCTAGTTTGTCAGATGTTAATTTCTTAACATGTGCTTCACAGCCCCAAATCCTGAGAAATGACATATTGGGTTCTTTCCCAGTCCATACCTCGTATGGTGTCTTCTCGACTATTTTAGTTGGAGTACGGTTTAATAGAAACGCAGCAGTTTCTAATGCATAGCCCCAAAAAGAGATAGGAAGATTAGCTTGACTCATCATAGATCGAACCATGTCCAACAGAGTTCGATTTCTCCTTTCGGACACACCATTCCATTGCGGTGTTCTAGGAGGAGTGAGCTGTGAAATAATACCACACTCTTTTAGATGATTGTCAAACTCTTGGCTTAAGTATTCGCCACCTCGATATGATCGAATGGCTTTTATACTTTTGCCAAGTTGGTTTTTTACTTCGTTCTTAAACTCTTTGAATTTCTCAAAAGTTTCAGACTTGTACTTCATTAGATAGACATAGCCATATCTACTGAAGTCATCTGTGAATGTCACGAAGTAGCTAAAACCACCTCTAGCTTGTGTACTTAAAGGTCCACATACATCTATATGTATTAGTTCCAATAAGTTATTAGTCCTATCTTCTTTCTTGTTAAAAGGACTCTTTGTCATTTTCCCATGCAAACATGGCTTGCATGTATCATAAGACTCTAAGTCGAATGACCCAAACACTCCAGTTTTGTGGAGTCTTGAAATGCATTTTTCGTTTGCATGTCCTAAACGACAATGCCAGAAGTAAGTAGGGTTCAATTCATTTGTTTCAACCCTCTTTATATTAATGTTGTATATGGACTCTTTGTTTTGTAAATCAAGGATATAAAGGCCATTTTGCAACATGGCATTGCCATAAGAAATGCCTTGGCGACGAATATGAGCATTGTCATTTTTAATAACAAAATCAAATTCATCCAAATCCAAACAAGAAACTGAAATAATATTTCTGCTCATGGCAGGCACATAATAACAATTTTTCAAAATTAAACAAAGTCCGGAAGGTAAAGTGAGTTGATAGTCGCTTATCTCTATGGCAGCAACTCATGCTCCATTCCCCACACGGAGGTCCACTTCATTCTTCCCAAGTAACCGCCTATTTCTTAGCCCCTAAACATTTGAACAAATGTGAGAACCACAACCGGTATCCAATACCCAAGTGGTAGAAATAGAAAGGTTAATCTCAACAACAAAAATACCAGAACTGGATGCCTTGTCTCCATTCTTCTTTTATTCTTCCTTGAAGAGAGCATAATTCTTCCTCCAATGCCCTATCTTGTTGCAATGGAAGCAAGTGCTCTCACTCTTTTTGAGCTTCTGCACCTTGGGCTTGGATTGGGCCTGAGGTGCACTCCCACTTGACTTGAACCGAGCCAGGTCATTCTTGGGTTTTGCCTTTCCCTTTCCCTTTCCCTTAGCGGGTCCCTTTTGAATGCCTCCTTGAACCATCAATACGGGATTGGTCTTTCGAATGTTCTCTTCAGCATTCTTAAGCATCCCATGAAACTCAGTGACTGACTTGGTCATTGCATGCATGTTATAATTCATCACAAATGGATCATAATCATCAGTCAATGATCCTAAGATCAAGTCAGTGGCCAATTCCTTTGGCACTTGTACCTCAAGGTTCTCAAGAGTGCCAAGATACCCTTTCATCTTGAGTACATGGGTACTAACAGGAGTACTCGCAACCATCTTACAAGAAATCAAGGCCTTTATTGTCACGAACCTCTCGTGACGAGCTTGCTCTTGGAACATCTCCTTGAGGTGCACCATGATCGCATAAGCCTCTTGGTCCATAAATTGCTTTTGCAAATTAGGCACCATAGTGGTCAGCATCAGATAGGTCACATCGTTGGAGTCGCTCTTCTTGGTTTCAAAAGTTTCTTTTTGAATCGCAGAGGCGTTCCTAGCAGGTTCTTCAGGCAAGAGTTCATCCAATACATACGACTTTTTCTCTTGCTTAAGAACTATTCTTAAGTTTCGAGACCAGTCTATGAAATTGGTGCCATTCAATTTGTCCTTTTCAAGGACCGATCGCAATGAGAAATTGTTGTTTGAAGATGCCATTTTCAATCTACAATAAAATTTAGCAAGATTAAATGAGGTCTTATTTATAATCCCACAAACCGAATTAATATCCCTTTAAATAATTCGCATTAGTGATTTAATGTGGGCCAAGATCCACTTTTCACAACAACTTATTAGTCAAGCTGAGCTTGTACACCTAACAACTTATTAGTCAATCTGAGCTTGTACACCTAACAACTTAAGTTACTTAGGTAGGAAAACTCCAATCATATCTCGTACATGACTCTTAGATCAAATGGGCTAACATCTTAAGATGTTATAGCACAAATCCATTTATTAGTTGCCTAGGTCCGGGCATCCCTTTCCATGTTAAGTCCAACCTACATTCACAACCCATGCCTCACAAAGATAATCCGGCGCATCTAGGACTCCTAGTCTACGTGATCGATGATCGATTCCTTGACATGTTTCGAATTAGGAAGGCAACTTTGTGACTTACTATTTTAGGGATTCATTTTATTACGGCTTATATGGCATATGCTTTGTCATCCATTCATAGCATGCATATATAAATAATTGCATAAAGTAAAGCGTGACAAACATGGGCCCAAAAACCTACAACTAAGATTCTATACTATTACATAAGAATCTTTGAGTTTGGCTTCTCCACTCCGGTGGGCTTCGTCTTGATTTACAAAGTCTTCAAGTATATTCTATTCTAAGAAATAAATAAAACTTTTACAATAAAAAATAATGGCTCGCAGGCCATATTTAATTACAAAACCCAGGGCCCATGAATGCACCATGCATATCCATTCATCACACCAAACTAGCAAATAAATATACGTAACATTCATGGATGAAACAAAGTCAAATTTTATTTAATTTAGCCAAGCCCATTAATGGAAATTGTGTACTTGAACCTTTAAGAGAAGACCCCATAATGGGCCTGGGCCAAAGCCCAATGGACTAAATCCTCTTATTGAATAAGTTCTCTTAAAAGCCCAAAACACGAACTAGTTAGATTTGTGCCATAAATCCACTCTAGTATAATTTCCAATTTTGCTATTTTTAATTTTATGTCATTTAGCCCATAAACATTAAAAATGCATGTAATATGTACCAATATGAATTAAAACATATAATCATGAAGAACATATAAATATACACGGAATTCATGAAAAACAAACAAACAACAATGAATTAGTTGTTTAATGCTTATATGATGCCACAAAAATGCACAAACACTTAAATCAATTTTATGAGTCATTTAATCATTTAAATAAGGTCATAAACATTAAGTTAATTTTCTGTACCATTTTGATCTAAATGTATTTATACCATTTTAATCAAACCAAAACAAAAATTGTTGATTAAACATGTAACAAACACAAACTAGTCATAATTTTAAGTGATTTTAAAATTAATTAATTAAATTGTCATGGACCAGAATTAAAACCAAATTTAAAATATGTCCAAACCTGATAATTAATCTTTAAAAATCACTTACAAACATGCCAAAATCATTTTACATTTAATTTTGAAAACTAGTTGTTAAACTAGCAATTTTCATGCCAATTAGCACCTAATTTCGTTATTAACATGTATCATCAGGTATAAATAATTAAATCCGACATTACCAGCCCTAATAACATCTTAGGACAGTATATTAACATGTCATATTAATTATATTACCTAACTAATCAATTAAAATCGTTTTTACACCAAAACAATGCAAAAAACTCAAAACAGAAAATTTCAGCATTGCATGTATTTATAAAAATGATTTTCGATTAAATAATTCATGCATCGAAAGCACTAAAATAAGCATTTTTAGGCTCTGATACCACTGATGGAATATGACATGGTATGATGGTGATGATAGCACAACAAAAAAACAAAAAATTTTATCATACATACCATACAATTGCAAAGCAAGAAACGAAACATGCAATTTTAGGGTTGTAAAACTTACAACTTTAGATGCACTTCAATATTTGGTTTTGGTGATGACCAGCAATCAAGAGTGATTTATCAACCTTTGATCTTCTTTGCCAATGCCAAAAGAATAGCCTTTACGCCACTCTTCTCTATGTTCACACACACAATTGCAAAGACGGCTTAAAATCGAGATTGCTAGCTCTCTGTTTAAGTATCGTGTAATGGCAATTGATTGAAGCTACAAAATTTGATTTTACACTTCTCTAAGGTTGCTATTACTACCCAATATCACAAGAGAATAAGGAACAATCCTTTCTCCTTGTGAAAAATTGGCCAAAATAAAATTGTGAGAGAGAGTTACTATTCATGCCACACAAAATTAGTTTTTTTTTTCTCTATCATCCAATATATATATTATCTTATTTATTAAGTGATAAATCTCAAATATACTACCTTAGGATAATTAATATTAGCTAAAGATAATTAATATTTGCCTTTATCACTTAATTAAAATAAGTAATATTTATTGATAAAAACTCTTTTAATTTATCCAAGATAAAAACAAAAGACATATTAATCAAATTAACCACTTAATTAAATAGGAATATACAAGACATATTAATCAAATAAACTACTTAATTAATATAAAGGATATGCCGAAATTCCTTTGATTTCTCTCTAGGAATTTCGGCCAATAGTATTCCTATTTAAGTAATTTATTTGATCATAATTCTTTTAGGCTTTAAAACTTAATTAATTAAATTAATACAAGACATTTAATTAATTGAAATTAAACCTTGTGGGCTGAATTTCTCTCTCTCATGGGCCAAGGTCCAATAGCAATCTAATAATCCATTACACACATTAATTTGACTTTAATTAAAAGTCCAAATTAATGCCCAATACTTAATTTAAATATTTTAAGCCCAATGCTTTATGTGCGATCCTATAGGTCCATTTAATGTTGGCAACGAATTAATAAATTAATTCAAAGGCTATAAATATTCTCTAGCAAGATATTATAGCATTCCAAATTAAATGAAAATGCATATGGCATTTTGTGACCTAATGCAATTTTGCATAGTCCCTTACCCAAAAATATCAGAATTAATATAAGGCATAAAACTAGTCACCCTTATATAAATTAATTCCTTTCTTGATATTTCAGTGACACTGAACTCTTAGATAAATAATGATTACTCATTATTTCATCTCGGTATGGCCATACACTTTTCAGTTCACTGATCAAGTGGCCGATGATATTTTCTCTTTTATTGAGAGGGGTAATCCCTTCACTTCTCCCATACTCTCTAACATGAATTAATGTATACTCAAGCATACCCATACTTGTCACTCTGTTACGAGCACGTTAGGTGTATGTCAAAGTATACAGTAATACATAAAGAGTTTCATAGAGATTTTAGGTCTAAGAACTCCAATGCAAAACTTGAATATGAGAAACACTTATGACTTATATCATGTAGTGTTCTCATAAATGGATCGAATCCAGATACCATGTTCTAAACATGTATCCATGATCTCTGATTGACACTCTTATCCTTATGATCCGTAAGACAGAACTCAACTTATTAGAGAGAGCATACTAGTCTTAATTCATTGTTATTCCTATAACAATGACTGACTGGGAATATTTAGAATGATGTATCTTTTGTTTCAAGGTCTTACAACCATGTGCCTCACACATGATAACTTAAACTGAAACAACATTCTTGGATAGTTCTATCAATTGATATGCACGGGAATACAAAAGATAAAACAAATGCCTCATTTATTAACTCAAATGTTTTATTACAATCTATTGGGGCTAGGGCTTACACTAACACATGTTTCCACGAAAGTATTCATGTACAATAAAATGGGATAAAAGTCCTAAACTCTTTTCATAAAACACTCAAAGAAATTTCAAAATTATCGATAAAATTTACTAATGAAAAGTCATTATTTTCCACAGGGAAACAAAATTACCGTAGGTAATAGGCCGTAGTTAAATTTCCTGATAGAAAGTCAATTTTATGGGTAATTTTATCGAAAAAAGCCAAGTTTCGTCTAGAAATTTACCTACAGCTATTGACTTTCTGTCAGGAAATTCAAGCATCATTACGAAAAAAAAATCATGATTGTAACTTCTATCGTCATTCTGTCGTTAAAAAATATTACAGATTTTTAATTATAATTTTTGTCGCATCAGTTTAAGATCTCAACCTAGCCAATTTCTAGGCCAACCATACAAGCACTAATCACACAAAGAAGCATTCAAAATAATCACAAAAATATATTTCTTTGATGTTTTAATCGTTAAACTTAACCTTAATATTTTACTTATTATACACAACGTGTGTATAAAGCTAACCTTAATTAATATTAATGAAATTAAAATTAATATTTTACTCACCTAATCATCCCAATTAGTCCTCCATATAAGCTAGGAAAGTATAATTGTTTACTTTAATACTCCATTTAACATTTTGATCCACAAACCCTGCACAATATATAAAAATTGTATTTATTAATTTAAAAGAAAAGATTCACATTATTAATAATAAAATAATAATTTAATATTGTTTGTTACCCTAACTTGAAGATGAGCAACATATCCAAGTAGCCAATAGGTACCCCTGTAACACCCTCATACCCCCTAAAAGGAATATGAGAGCGCTGAACTATCGAGCATCAATATCATACCAAATATCACTAGCAACAACATGAGTCTTAAACTCAAATAATTTTTCATTAGGTTACATTAATGATAAGTTTTTACAATAAATACAACTTTTGATACATTATTAAATAACAAAGTTTTCTTTTTACACTTAGTTTGGTATAGAAATGTCTAAAACTACTCTTTACATAAATATTACTATAAACTACATCCTCTGGGAACTCTTGTTGGACTTCATGATCTTTCTTTATAGCTTGTCTTTAATTTCTACCTACTCAAGAAACAATTCAAATACTAAGTCACATGAAAAATATGTTACCAAATCCAATCCAATATTTACATAACTTAACACACACTACTAGTTATTTTTACTCTACAAATACCTTATTCATTCACTAATATTAATTCTGCTCTCCTATGACTAACTGGCACTTACTTTTACTAATTTTTATGCAGTTATATTCATTGACACTTGAATACTATAATCAATTCACCTAACATTTGGTTCAGACTTGAAATTTACACCCTAAACTTCCTATGTATCTTGAAAATAGGAATCACAACATATAACTTATACTTTATATTTAACTAACATGTGACGCATCAACTATACACATCAGGTCTCATCCATCACACATACATATGGCATTACCATCATTGGATACTTACTTTCACATATACATTAACTACGTTATGTATGCATTAGCTATACATAATTATTAGTTTTAACATTAATATTCATTAATAAGTCAATAATCTCCTAAATCATGCTCATCTCGAACACTATTTTAGTTACATCATAATTACTTTTATAGCCTAAACTTTGTATAAGTGTGGACAATTGGGAACATTAGATACCATATGGGTATCAAATCACTACACACCATTATAGTGTCAACACTAAATACCTGGAGGTATCAAATTACTAGACATTGTTAAAGTGCCAACACTAGATACTCGAATGCTTTAAATCACTAGACACCGTTAAGGTGCCAACATTAGATACCGTATTAGTTCACTATCCCATATATGTCCATGTCTATAACTAATTTCATCCCAAGAATAAAGGTTTTCTCACTAAATTATTTTATTACACTGATCACTAATGTATGCACTATGCACTATACATTTTATTCATATAATCAATTTTGCCAATTACTCTTTATTTTAACTAGAAATTAACAAACACACTCCTGGTCATTGATTAGTAACCGGTGTCTAGCAAGTGTACTAGATTGGCTAATAATATAGAAAAATAAGATTGATACCCTGTAATATTGTACTCAAAAGATTGTGTATTTCAAATTTTGAGACAAATTATGCATAAAAGAATTTTCTAAATTTTTAGGAGGTAATTATAAATTAAACTAAATCAAATTAAACAATTGAACAATTTAAATGCTAAGATTGAACTACAAATAATTAAACACAGAGCAAAATTAAAGTGAGAATAAAAATAAATGACAAAAACACTTCTGCTGCAGGACTATTCACCTCACCTCTTGCTGATAATAACACGATTCTAAAACAATACAAGTTGTTATAGAAAACCAATTTAAGGCAGATATCTTAAATATAATATTATTTTAGATTATTGGACCCCTTGATTAAAAATGATCAAATACCTAGCATACAAGTTTGGTTTTAAACTCCTAAACTTCAGTTAAATCCTCTTTTGAAACACCTAACTTTTGTTTATTCTTAATTCAATTTTTTACATCTTAAATACTCATGATTACAAAACCCCTACCTCAATTTCTAGAACACAGCAGTTAACCAACATAAGCAAAGAAGAATAAGAACTTACGTATCATTGATCATAGTTTAAATTATCATTAAACCATCTATTCAATACACTGAACATAAAACAAACCAAAATCAAAGATATAATTAAGCATAGGAATTAAAAAAATACCAAACTTAGATTGAATTTAAGCTTAAAAATGAGTCATTACAATAAAGGAATGAGGGTTCAAGTTTACCTCAGCAAAAGTAAAGGAATTACTCACTATTCATGATCGAAATGATTGAAAGAATGAAAAAATTAAATATTATACTCATAAAAGTTTCAAACTTGATCTTCTACTCTTTAGGAACAATAAAGGAAACAAGCTTGAAAACCTTAAAGAGCAGAGCTTCCTCTTACGAATTGAAATTTTTAAGAATAAAGCTAGGTCTATTCTAAGATGACCTCTTTAAAAATTAAGAGAATCTAACTTAAATACACTTAAAAACCTAATTTTCTAGAAGTCCAACTGCCAACCAAACTCTTAAACTCTAGAAAAACTTCTTAAATTGTATTTGCTGCTAAAAGAACTCGATGGTGATGCCTTTGTGGTCTTATCGAGTTGATGACTTCTACCTGGGAACTTAAGTGACCTGGTAGGAATGTCCTTTGTTCCTACTGGGTTCTTCACTTTTGGATGGAATTCATTAAAGGACCCGGTGGGAATGTCTTTGTCCCTATCGGGTTTTAGGCTACTAGAATGAATTGAGAAAAGCACCGAAGAACCCGGTGGGATTGTCCTTTGGTCTTGTAAGGTTAATTTTAAATCTTTTCCATAATGAAACTTGCAAAAACAACCAAAATAAAATTCAAACACTTCAATACCAAAACATTTAAACTTTAATCATAAATTCAAACAAATTAACAACAATAATAATAATACAAAACAAACTTAAAACTACCTAAAAACATAGTTGCAATTCAAGACTATCAAATACCCTACACTTAGCTTTTGCTTGCCTTTGAGCAAATTTGAACAAACCACTTTTCCAAAATAATCAAACTCCAAAGTAAGAATCCTGCAATTCAAAATCACAATTAACAATTAACAGCAACACTCAATGTCATCCCAACTAAACTAAATTCAAACAAGAGAATATAAGTAAGCTTCCATGTGTGTGTCTGTCCAAGACCAAAACATTTTAAGTACTTTCAAAAACAAAACACCAGTTTGATATAGTAGCCAAGCTATAGAATTAATGTACATCAAAATGTGCATGCAGTTTCTCATTTAAAAATCTAAAAATGCCATAGGCTTCTCTATTAGCACTAGAACCCTAAAGTCATCTCTGCTAAACAACTCAAAACAAGATAGAATCATTAGGACTTTCATTAAGGTTGTAATGTGGTCAAGGAAAAGGCTAATCCAAAAATGGTTAAAGGTAAATAAAAAGAATAGCCACCCTCTGATTGTATAAACCAACACTTTCCTACAAATCAACTTCACCTACACTAATGTTACCCAAATCATTAACTCTAAATTCACAGGAATATAAGACATCAAAGCACTTAAGAGAATGATTACTTCAATTTTCTCTTATTTCCCACAACTCAACTGGATTTAAGAGCTTAAACATCTTTCACTCTTGTAAATATTCCACACTTAAGAACTTGTTATAAATTGCTAGCTTACTGATTTGGATTTTCTTTCTTTTTTTCCTTTTCTTTTCTCTATTTTTTTCTTTTTCTTTTCTTTAAGAAATAACAAACTTTTGCTAGCTTAATTTTTAACATCACTAAACAAGAGGGTATTCCTAATTTCACTCTTCAAAATTGCTATTACATTCCTAACCTTGAAAACATCCCTTAATATCATTTCAATCAAACCTTTTAAAAACTACACTTTCTAGAGTACCTATGAAAACTAATCATTCCCAATCCTAGAGTGGCCAATTCTTAGAAGGAGAGATAAAGGCTTTTAGGCTATAGGGTATACAGACGTGTGCAATAAGAAAAATGAATCGTGACACGTATTAAGCATGCCTCATAAGGCTTAAAAGGACAAATAAGGGATTAACATTCAAAAAGGGTAGGTGAATAGTCTTATTATGGCTAAATAAGAAAAATTTTTTATATCATATTCTAACTTGTTTGAGTTGTTTCAATGCTTCGAAGGGTGATGAGGAAGGTTCTAGCACTCTAAAATTTTTAACACACCTACCTTCATGCACTGGTTTTTCTTTTATCTCAAAAACTGGTCTTAGTGTTCAAAGGTTGGAAACTAACATATATTTTTCAAGTTGAATTCTAACTTAGCTGGAGTTTCATTAAGTGACATGATTGCCTTACTGCTAGTCAAGATTTCGAATACTATAAAACTCTAAGCTAAAGTTCAAACAGTTCACATTTGAGAATAAAATAGGGCGGACTAAACTAAATGCAAGCTAAAAGATAACCGAACTACACCTATGCCAGCAACACAATTATAAACTAACTACATAAACTAAATTAAAAAGGAAAAAATAAAGACACTAGAATAAAATATAAAAACATAACTACTTAACAATGGAAATTACAAAGTTGATTGGAATTAGGTACTACAATTACTACATATAAAAACCACTGAAATAAAAAAATAAAGCAATAAAATAAAAGCATAAAAACATAAAAAGAAAACATAAAACAATTTATGAACACAAAAGGGTTGAGATTATTAAAACACTTCCCGAATCTCAAAGTAAAAATGAGCTTTAATAAGCTCTACCCCTCTCTAAAATTCCTTGTTATCCTCAGCAAGGTAATAAAACCACTGGTCATTATGGTGGTAGAAAAGATAATGGTGGCGATGGCGAAAAAAACTCCCAAAAATGATGAAAGAAATGCTCCTGATGCAAGCGTATGGCCTCTATACTATGTTGTAACTTATTTAACTGACTGGCTTAAATGTCCAAACAAGCATTGACACTATTCATAAAATCCACCATCTGAGGGGTAGGGTGTACCTTAAGTTCTAGAGCAACAACTGTGTCTTTCATATTATCTTTAGCATACTCCTCCTTATTAGCATTAACATATTCCTTAGAATCATCTGCATATACAACATGTGGCAATTGTGCTTGATTGGTAATGACCAGGTGAAGATATTACTCACATACGGTCCAATGCTATCAAGGTTCATCAGACAAAATCTTCATATTTTTGAACAATTTGTGGTCCATATACACTATTGGACTAGGAGAATGGCCAACATCAAGGTGACGGAATGCCCGTGCTAGAACTGTTACCATACCACTTAAAGCAATCTTCTTCACCCAACCCGGTTTCCTTTGTAAATCCTCGATTTTCTTCTATAGAAGGTATGCAGCATTTAATATGACTCCTTCAACCATACATTTGAGGATTAAAACTTCCTTAGGGCCTCCAGTGTGCCTAATGAATGCCAAAGCCAAAAATATGTGGAGGATGTGCAAGGCATGATTCTCAAGATGATGAGCCTTAGTGTTCTTGGCTATGTAGATGGTGGGCTCAACATCATCCTTAATTACCTCCTAATTTTGCCTCTGGGTGGAATCTAGCAAACCCTAAACATCATCAACGGGAAAGCCAAGGTACACTGTAAATTCCTTAAATGTCATTGTATATTTTTTCCTTCCTAGCTAAAAATGGTCAATCTCATCCTCATCATCTTTATCTTCAAATGAGTAGCTAAATGTGGTTAAGAAAGCCTTGGTGATGGCTAGGTGCACTTCCTTCTTTTTTTTTTCACAAACTCCTACCACCCAATGTTTGCGATAAACTGATTTACTTCTTTCCACATATTGCCCATGACAGTACTTAAGAAAAACTCATTAAGGTAGAGGGCCTTCACATATTGGGCCCCTACAAAATAATTATACAGTGTGGCATAGCTTGGGTCAAAGTAAGGAGGCATATGGAAGCTTGATGAACTAGAGGCATCGTCAATATGACTGCGTTTTGGGGCCATTACAAAAACCAATGATAATAGATAAATACCAAGATAAAGCGTAAACTAAATAAGCAAAGCACATCACACAAGTCAAAGCCATTAGATGAGACATTAAAACAAAATGTATTGAGGATTGAAGGCATGAAGTACATATGAGAACAAAACTGACAAGTGAAGAACAAGCATAAATAAAATTTAAGGGAAAGAAGTCACTTGATAGTGCAACATATTTAAACAAGGTGTGTTAGCCTTCTTATTAATTAGCAATACGATTAAATCATCCAACAAGTAATCAGACCTCAAATGCATAGGGAAAACTCAAAAAATATGCAATAGTGTCCTAAAAAGAAAGCCAAAATTCATCAAAATGCCCAAATGCAAATTGTTGAGACCCTAGCAAGTATACTAGATCGACAAGTAGTAAAGAGGAGTATTTTTAAGACTCTGGAATATTGTACCTAAGGAATTGTGTGTGCAAGTTAAGAAAATCAATCATATGCTAAAGAATTCCCAAAAGTTTTGATGATTGTGCTATGGTTATCTAAAATGAAGACTTTAAATGCTAAAATGTGCAATACAAAGAAATTAAATTCAAATTAGTAGTAATTCAAGTAAGAGCTAAATTCTAAAAAAATTAATAAGTGTAAAATCTATATAAGGAAAAGGTTGCTCGAGTTCACTCATCCACCCCATACCCAATATGAGTTAATTTTACCTAAAAGCATACATGAATGAATCCAGGATAACCCTCTTAACCCAAACGTCCCATTTCAAAGCAAGCTACTCTAATTGCCAAATGTTCCATTCTAGAGCAAGCCCAACAACTAGCCTAAGCACGGGTCTAACATCCTAAGTTCAATTTGCTTTCCCATTTCGAAGCCAAACAACCCAAAACCCATCTATTTCACTCTACACTCTAATCCTAAAACCACAAACACTGTACATATAGAGTCTCATTCTAGAGCAATCTAAAATAGATAGCAGTTATGATAGAAAAACTGAGCAAAATCATTCATAGCATCCAATCCACTTAAGCTCAACACCCATTAAATACATATGATAAAACCATTCATCCATGCATGGAAGATAACTTGTTAGATTGAAAACCCATGAGATATAAATAGGTAACAGTGAAATAGACCATTTATTCATGTATAAATCAAAATATGTTCAATATTCACATTGAGAGTAGGGTGTTCAAAGATCCCCCAAGCAATTAAAAGACTACTCACTATCCATAATGTAAAAGACAAGTAAAGTAAAAGAAAAAACTATAAAACCCATTTGAAGTTGAAGATTAAAGTTGATGATGCTCCTTCTTTCCTTCTCCAAATTGCACTTTAATTGTAAGCTATAACTTGAAGTAAGTAAACTAAAACTAAAGCTATTTTTGTGTTCTTGAAGTAAAACTAAACTAAAAGAGTGATTTTTACAAGTAAAATTATGAACCTATGCATGAAAAGCTCTCAAGATGTAAAACTACATTTTTTCTCTCTACAAAATAGCCTTTCCATGAAACCCTCAAAAGATCTCTTTTAAAATAAAGTACTCTGTAGCTTTTATACAGGTATCCACGAAGCCACGGCTGGGACACTTTTGTCTCAATCGAGATATGAAAGGACAAAGTGGTACTTTGCTTTGGCCATGGCTGGGACACATTTGTCTCAGCCGAGGCAACCTTCTGGATGTTTTGATCTTCGCAAGCTGCATGGGCCATGGCTGGGACCAATTGGTCTTAGCTGTGACCTTTGGTGAAACGATGAGTTTTGAGCTTCTACAAGGGACACAGGTAGGACAAATTGTCTCAACCATGCTCTAGCCTATTTTTTTGCACACAATTCAAATTAATACTATTAATCACCCAAAAACTCTAAATTTATCTAAATAACTAAAATAAACATAACAAGAGCATTTTAACACTAAAAACACAAAAAACATGCAAAATGAGACACTAAAACACATAAAATTATCTTGAAAACAAACATTAAAATCAAAGCTATCACAAATTGCACACAAACAAGTCATGTAACAAGTTTCAACAAGTATGCAAGAGTTAGGTGAAGAATCTAGGAGCAATTGGTGTTGGATTAGTATAATAAAATGGGGCAAAAGAACTCAATTTTCTCATTATGGAATTTCATCAAACACCTTGTAAGCATAGAAAACTAAAGGCTAAATCTAAAGAAATCTAAGAATTTTTATGCCTTAAGTTGAATAAAACAAAGATAACCAAGAAGAAAACCCCAATTAATAAATCTCAACACACAATTGCGTGCATTTCTAGCATCATAAACTGCAATAACCCTAAAATTTGTAGTCAAGAGAAACCCAAGAAGAAAAAATCCCCAATAAAATAACAAAATCAAAAATAAAAATCATAACTAAACATGGAAGTAAACTTAAGGGGAAAAATTTACTTAGGTGGAGTTGATTTGTTGAAGAGAAGAATAAGAAAGCAAGGGGAAATGGAAAAGGGGAAATTAAAGAATGAAGTGTGACAATAATGCAGAAGAAAAAAAATAGCATTTAAAATAAAGGAACCCGATGGAGATATAAGAGAACTTGACGGGGACTATGGGGGAACCCGACGGGGTTGTTGGGTTCTGCCACTTTTGCAATTAAAGGACCCGATAGGATTGTTTTCAGTCCCATCGGGTTCCTTGATACTGTCTGCACACACATGAATAACCTAGTAGAATTGCTTGCGGTTCTGTCGGGTTGATTTTTCTAAAAACTAATAGTTTCTTTTTTATTCTTCAAAACCACCCTAATTGCTCAACTAAATTTATTTTTACCTTATTTGACACCCTAAAATGCAATTAAATCCTTTAATCTAATCTAGAATAAAATTCCAAATCAATTAAAAAGTCTTCAGCTAGACTTTTGAAACAACCTCAACTAGACTTTTGAAATAACCTTAGCTAGACTTTTGAAATAACCTTACTTGTTAAGAAAAGTTAAGGTTGCCTCAACAACCCCTACCTGGGATGTAATATATGGCTTTAACTGGTGCCCATTTACCTTATGGTCATAGCCATCCTTCGAACTTTTCATAGTGATCACTTCGAACTTATTACTTGTAACCACTACATATGGTCCAAGCTACTTGGACTTCAATTTTCACAGGAATAACCTTAGCCTACTGTTATAGAGCAGTACTAACATTCTTGGAACAAAATCCTTCTAAACCAACTTCTCATCATGCCAACATTTCGTCTTTTTCTTATGTGAGGCAGCATTTTCATATAACCAAAGTCAAAATTCCTCGAGTTTATTGAGCTATAGATATCTCTTATCACTTGCACATCTCAAATCAAAATTAAGAAACTTGGTAGCCTAATACACTTTATACTCTAGTTCAACCGAAAAATGACACATTTTTCCAAAGATAAGTTTAAATGGAGATATGCTGATAGGGTTTTTAAATGCAGTTCTATAAGCCTAAAGAGCCTCATCTAACTTCTACGGCCAATCCTTCCTAGCATTATTGACCGTCTTTTCTAGGATTGATTTAATTCTTTATTTGACACCTTTACTTGCCCATTGGCTTAGGGATGGTATAGGGTTGTGATCTTAGGCTTGACACCAAATTTTCTAAGTAAGGTTTTGAACTGATGATTGACAAAATACTTTCCCTTATCACTAATAATAGCCCTTGGTGTCCCAAATTGAGTAAAAATATTCCTCCTTAAGGATTCAAGCACTACTCATGTATCACACATCCTACTAGCTATAGCCTCTACTCATTTGCTAACATAATCAACAGCTATAAAATGTACTCAAATTCGAAAGAGTTTGAAAATAGTCCTATAAAGTCAATCCCCTAAAGATAAAAAATTTATATTTCTAAGACATTATTCAATGGCCTCTCATCATGCTTAGAGATATTACCAACACATTGGCACCTATCATATGAATATATAAAATATTTAACGTCAGTAAAGAGAGAAGGCCAAAAGAAACCTGATTGTAAGATCCTTGTTATCGTATGATTTGGTCTACGGTGACCTCTAACCTCTCCTCCATGGCATGATCTCATAATATTGACTTGTTCCTCCTTAGGAATGCATCTTCGCAGCACCTGATCTGGACATAATTTAAACAGGTACAGATCATACCATAAATATGCCTTGCATCCACTTTTAGCTTCTTCTTTTGCTACCACATGTAATCTTTTGAAAGATAACCCTTTGTAACATAATTAGCAATGTCAAGGAACCCAAGGAATGGAAATTTCACAAGAATAAATAACACATAATCATTCATCATGAAATAAATTAAAAATTTCCCATTTCTCCACATGAGCATGGTCTAAAGGTGAAAAGTGGTCAGCTATGAAATTCTTTACCCCTTTCTTGTCTTTGATCTCCATGTCAAACTCTTGAAGTAACAAAACCCATCCTATCAACTGAGGTTTAGAATCCTTCTTGGTAAAGAGATGCCAAAAGGCTATATGGTCAGACCAAATTGTGACTTTTGCACCAAGAAGGTATAGCTTAAATTTTTTGAATGAGAACACAATTGCTAAGAGTTCTTTCTTGGTAGTGGTATAATTCATTTATGCACTTATGAGTGTCTGATTTGTATAGTATATGGTATGAAAAACCTTCTCCTTTCCCACTGTATAATCACTAGCATCGCACATAATCTCAAATGGTAAATTCCAGTCCGGTGATGCAATAACTGGTGTTGAAATTGACTTTTGTTTTAATAAATTGAAGGCCTGCAAACACTCACCATCAAAGTTAAATACAACATCTTCAATCAACAAATTGGAAAGCGATTTTGCAATCTTGGAAAAATCCTTAATGAATCGACGATAAAATTCAGTATGACCAAGAAAACTCTTAATGCCTTTAACACTAGTAGGGGGAGAATGTTTATCAATGACATCAACTTTGGCTTTATCAACCTCAATCCCTTTTTAAGAAATTTTATGCCCTAAAACTATTTCTTCACTCACCATAAAATGACATTTTTCCAATAAAGAACAAGGTTAGTCTCTTCACATCTCTCTAACACTAAAGCAAGATTGGCTAGATAATTATTAAAATCACACTCATACAAGGTAAAATCATCCATGAACTCTTCTTCAATGAACTTCTCAATAAAATCATGAAATATGGCCATCATGTACCTTTAGAACGTGGCCGACACGTTACAAAGACCAAAAGGTATTCGCTTATAAGAAAATGTATTGTATGGATATGTAAAAGCGGTCTTTTCTTGATCCTCAAGGGCTATGGGTATTTGTATGTAACCTGAATAACCATTCAAAAAATAATAAAACTTATTTCTTACCAATCTTTCTAGCATTTGGTCAATAAAAGGCAAAGAAAAATGATCCTTCTTAGTAGCATTATTCAATCTCCTATAGTCAACACACACTCTTCAACCCATAACTGTGCATGTTGAAATGAGTTTATTGTTTTCATTAGTCAGTACAATCATCCCTTTTTTTAGGCACTCTTTGAACTAGACTCACCTAACTACTATTAGAAATAGGATAGATGATACATGAATCAAACAATTTCAGTACCTCTTTCTTCACAACCTTTTGTATAGCTAGGTTTAGTTAATGTTAGGGCTGCACAATAGGCTTAAAGTCACTCTCTATAGGAATCCTATGTGCACAAAAACTGGGACTGATTCCATTGAGGTCTGAAGTTTCCCATGCAATGGCTCCCTTATGCTTCCTCAACATTGCAATAAGTATCTCTTTCTTCAAACCTATCAAATGAGAAGAAATAATTATAGGTTTTGAATTATCCTCTAAAAACACATATTTCAAATGAGATGGTAAAGTTTTGAGTTCAGAATTGTTTTCTTCCTTAGGAGAGGAAAGACCTTCCTTCTTTACTCCCCCATCCTTATGCTCTTCATCTAACTCATTCATCAGCTTCGCTTCTTTCTCATTTATACTATCCTTATCCATGGAGTGTATTAAATAACTTTGAAGTGCATCTTCCAAAATGATCTTTTCTTGAGTTTCCTCCATAAATTCTTAGATATCATCAATGAAGCAAATAGACTCTTTGAAGTCATATGAGGGATGTTACATTAGCTTATTAACATTAAATGCCATCTTTTCATTATTTAATCTTAATGTAACTGTTTGTCCATGAACATCTATCAAAGTCTTTGTGGTATTTAAGAATGGTCATCCAACAATCAATGGCACTTTCCTATCTTCCTTTATATCCATCACAACAAAATCTACCAGGAAAATGAAGTTTCCAACTTTAACCGAAAGATCCATCATTATACCCTTGGGTCTCTTCATAGACCTATCCACCAATTGCAATGTTATTCAAGTTTCCTTAATATCTCCTAAATTCAATTTTCTGGAGATGGAATAAGGCATTAAATTGGTACTAGCACCCGAATCACACAAAGCATGACCAACAAAATTTCCTCCTAGCTCACATGGCAGAGTGAAGTTACTCTAATTTTTTAGTTTTTCAGGAATTTTATTCATCAAGATTGCACTACAGTTCTCATATAATTGTACCGTACTCATACCTTCTATCTTTTTCTTATTTGAAAAAAGTTTTTTCATAAATTTTGCATATTTTGGCATGTGTAATAAAGCTTCAACAAAAGGTAAATTTACTTATAACTTTTTAAACATGTTAAGAAATCTAGCCAATTGTTCATTTTGGTTATCTTTTTTAGCTAAAGAAGGGTAAGGTAACTTAGACTCATCAATATTAGTCACACCAAATTTTTCCACACCTTTACCTTTGTCAACTGCTTTTAGTACATCACTGGCAATATTAGGTTCAGAAATACTAACCTCCGTCACTAGTTCCACCACTTTTGAAGAAATTTTACCTTTTTAGCTTCTTTTACCTCATTTTCAATCCTCAAAGTGATAGCTTTTGCCTCCTCCTTTGGATTACAGTCCATATTGGATGGAAATGTACCATGGGTTATGTTGGAGAGTGAATTAGCAAGTTATCCAATTTGAGTTTCCAAATTTCTTATTGATGCATCTTGATTCCTCATCCACGCATCTTGAGATTTTTATATAGCATTTTAACTTGTCATAAACATAAACTAGTTGGTTATGAAGTTGGCAAATAACTCATCTAGACTAGGTTTTCTCTCTTATAGAGGTTGGGGCCTTAGATGAAATCCAGGTGGTTCGTAAGGTGGAGGTTAGTTTTAGTGCAGAGCTTGGTAGGTAAATGGAAAATGTGATGGGACTGGTGCTTGATAGGGTTGGTGGTTGTTGGTATGGTGAGCTGTATTTTGGTTGAAGGGGGGCTCTAGTTTGAGTGTTAGAGTGGATGTATGATTCCCCTCTTTCCAAGAAAAGTTGGAATGGTTCCTCTATTTAGGATTATAGGTATCACTATATAGGTTTAAAGCATTAACATCTTCAACCATTTGACTTCCAGCATCCCCAACCTTACTTTCTTGTATAGCATGTCTGCCTCTATAAATATCACATCCTTGAGATAGGACTAATACATTTTGCACCATTAGTATGCTTAATTCCTTTTTCAATAACTCCATTTAAGCCCTCAGCATTGCCACCTCATATACACTGTGTACTCCCTACTTTTTTTTGCATAGTTTTTATATTGGCCCATTGAGCTTCATTAATGGCCATCTCATTTAAGATCAAAAAAGCTTCCTCCGATATTTTTTTCATGAAACTTCCACCTGAGGTTGCATTTGAGAGAGATTGTGTTGATTGATTGACACCCGCATAAAAAGTGGACATCAACTAATGCATAGCAATTTCATAGTGAGGACAACACTTCAAAAGTCTCCTAAACCTTTCTCAAGCCTCCTGAAATTGTTCCTTATATAGCTACTGGAAGTTTTATATGTTATTCTAATTGTAGCCATCTTAGTTAGTGGGAAGAATCTCACTAAGAACTTTTCTTGCATCTGCTTCCGGAACCTTATAGAATGGCTTAGTAACATTTGCAACCAGTCCCATGCCTTACCAATGAGTGTAAATAGGAATAAATTCGGTTGGATAACATCCATCAACACATTTGGAATTTGAACTGTATCACTAATCTCTAGGAAAATATCCAAATGCCAAGTTGGATCCTCAATTTCTAACCACGATAATTGATTCTTCTATACCATTGTAATGGTGGCTAGTTTTAGCTCAAAATGATTCTTTTGAGGTAGCATGATGGTTCTGTGATGTGTGTCAAACCCTATAGGCATCCGGTTTGCTCTCAAAAATCCGCTTTCAGGGCTCGAGACCTATCAAAGATTCATTTGACTTGTGAAGGCTGGCCGCTTCGTAATAGATAGGATTTTATTCCTATCCATTATTGGTGATCAACCTATAAGTGTGTCTACTGGGCACCACAAAGCAGGTCTCATAGAGTTGCCACCTAATAAAACATTAGAAAAGTGAGTTATAACCTCATAAAATCAAAACCAGATATAGTTTGGACTTCACTCCTATTTGTGACTTGATTAATGTTTTGTAAATAAGTTTTTATGATTAATTATTCCAACCTCTCCTCAAGCATTTCTCATGGCAAACAAAAAAATGCACATTTTAAGCATATTAAAAAGCCATAAAACAATGGAAATAATTAAATAAGAAAATAATTACACTTATAGTAAAGTAATCATACACAAAACTGAGGGATCTATTAATTCTCTTTAGACTAAAAGGGCAAGATTTTGGGTGTAATTTGGATTTAAAAAATTGGATAGTTGATCCCTTATGACTTCGAAAAAAAAAGAATTATGTTAGTTAATTTTAAGGTGAAAGAATCATTTTGTATTTATGAAAAAAACCCTTAACTTTACATGTTATTTTATGAATGAAAGTTAGGACATTGGTCCCTTTTATTATAGAAAAAATTCAAATCAAACTTGTATAAAATAATTTAGTGAGTTTTTGATTTATCGCTTGAAAATCATTTATTACATCATTTGTAATAAATAAAAAAAGGCATGAAAGAATAGTAACGTAAAAGAAATGACATACATAAATTAGTATATTTGTTGACTTGGGAACATTGGTTTCCTCGTGCATATTTATAAAATTCATTTATATGGTTTTCAAAATAAAAAGTGGACACTAAGTCCATTTTATTTGAGAAAACCCAATTAATTAAGTATAAATATTTGATGTGATTTTTCTTTGATCATCATACAAAAACTTATTTTTTACTAACTATTACAATGAATTTGCAACAAAAATAAAGGAAAGAATATTACAAACTTAAAAAAGGCTAATCAATGACTAAATCACATGGTACATTAAAAAAAGGCAAAAAAGAAGAGTTAACAAAAGGTAAAACAAAATAATTTAAGGTATTAAATAATAATTCATAAATGAAATATAAAATATATTAACAATAAATAATAATAATATTAAGAGAAGGAAAAAATAGCAAAATTATAATATAGAAAGTTATATGCAGTTGACTAGAGCAAAGAATAAACAAATAAATATGGCAAAAGAAAAAAATCAAAAAATTAAATCTAAAAAAACACAAAATGAGATTCACAGCAATAATGAAAAGCAGAAGTGAGTCATGGACACACCAAGGAGAGGAAATGAGCGAGTCACACTCCAAAGGAAGCGAGTGATAGCTTAAAGGGTAAGTCACGACCTTGACTGGGTGGAGTCACACCCCCCTTCAGGCGAGTACTGGGTGATCCACGAGTGAGTCATGGTGAGTTAAGGGGGTCATGACTTGCTCATGACTCAAGGCCATAAGTTACACCTGGATTATCCAATAGTTACTATAACGTGGAATCAGGTATTAACTTTACAATTCTACCTTTAATTTTTCTTTTTTTCTTTTTTTGTTTTCTTCTTTGCCTTGCCTATTGTTTCCTCTTGTTTTTCTTCCCCTTTTTGTTTTCTTTTTTTTTTGCCTTGCTTTTTAGCTACTATTCTCCCCCCTTTTTTAAATAACTAGAAAAAATTTAAGTCTAAGTTACAAAATATTCGAGCAACCAACAAAAAGGGTAGCATAAACACAAAAAAAAACCAAGAATATTCAAAGCAAAAAAAAAAAAAGAAGGAAAAACCAAATAAATAATTAAAATCACTAAGCATGCAGATTCAACTCACATCAGGTGAATCATCCTAAAAAATAACCTAATACATGGATAACAACCTTAATAATACGAGAAATGGGTAAAAACGTATGAAAAACTAACCTTAATCTTTTAATGGAAAATTAAATTTAAATGGATGAAACTTAACAAAACTTGCTTCTAGGCATGCATGCTTCGATCCCAATCATAGCGGTGAAGACAACATGCGAAAAAGAGTCCAAACAAGGGAGAAATGAGCAAAAAACTAACCTTGAAGACCATGGTTTATGTTCTAGGGAGAGAAAGAAAAAGAAAAAGGGAGAAGAAAGAAGACGATATGTCTTTTAAATGAATTTTGGCAAGTCTTAATTGAAGGGCGTGACTCACTCACGGGGTTAGGCCATGACTTACTAGCAAAACGACAAAGTAATAGTTAAAAGAGGCGAGTCACGGGCTTAAGCTGTGACTCGGCAAGTGAGTTATGGGCTTGAGTCGTGGCTCACACAAAAAAAGGTTAAAAGGCAATTGACAGACATGAGAAAATGTGAAATGGCATTAAATGCCATAAATACTTTAATTAATAATTAAGTTGTAATTAATAATTAAGATTTAATTAATAACTAAGATTAATTATAATTATTTAATTCATTATCCTTTATTATATGCAAATTTAAATTATTATTTTTCTTTACATTATCAATATATTATTATTATTTTTATTATTAACTCCATGAATTATATGACATTCTTGATCTTTGTGCAATTCCGTTGGGGTTTTCCTGCAAAACTCAAAGAATTTGTGAAATACATCGAAGCAATGCATGTCCCTTGCAAAATGCATCATCTAAGTGGATTAGAGGTAAGTTCTGGCCCAAGGGTGTGACTCAAATGAGTCAAGAGAGTGACTTAATCCTTGGCCTATAAATACCACCCAAATCTTCTCATCTGGCATGCTGGGATTTCTCAAGTGGCCTTCTATCTCAAGTAAGTGCTTTCTACCTCTTTTTCTCTCTTTTTATTGAATTTATTTATTATTATTTAATTTTTGTTGTTTTTTTCTTCTTTTTTGCTTTTACTCTCCTTATTTTACATATTTAATTTATTTATTATTTTTATTATTTTATTTTCCTTCAATACTCTCATGCTATTGTGATATTATTTTTATTTATCTTACTAATTTACCAACTATGATTAATTATCATTTTACATGCCCTAGCTATTGTAAAAGTATTTATTATATACATGTCTCATTTTCTCTCTTTTTCTTATAGAGAGTTTGTCACCCCACGCAACCACTTTTTTCTTGCTAAGCTGCATAAACTATTTGATACCCTCAGAACTTAGTAAAATCCTGTCTTGGCCTTATATTCCTGTTTGAGATTCTTAAAGAGAGTCTGACTTGACATGAATCTCCCGTTGGTGGCTACCCAATATTAGAACCCTAGATTTCATGTTTTCAGGTTTATTCATAAGGAATTATGTCCCTTGGCTAAAGAGTTTGCTAGAATCCTTAGTGTAAATTTTCCTCTTAGAACTCTGCCTTGTGTTTTGAATTATGTGGCCAAATCACCCACGAGATGTAGCCTAAGCTCTAGGGATCCTATCATCTATATCTATTAGACTAGTGCCTCGAAATGGACCTATTGCTCTGGAATCACTGCTTGATGCTCTAGAAAGCTTCTTTGACATACCCATTTTCCATGTTGGTATTATTCTGTTGATCTGTCTTACTCTGTATTTAACATTAAGCTCAAGGGAACCAACTAGTGACTATCGACTACCTAACATCATCGAAGGCATACACAATGGCCTGACTCCTTTTTCTTTAATCCTGAGAAAGACTATCCTTGGTCTGGACACTGTCTGCACTAGGCGTGTATATGGTACATTACAATTCAGAAATTTACAAATCTCCATATTGTCTATAAATTTTGGATATTTAAAAAATTAAGTATTGTAACTGTCTTGAAAATTTGGAACAATTCAGTATAGTTCTATAAAATCTCGATATAGTTCTTCAGTTCTTTCGGTATAAAATAATATAGTACAAAATAATATAGTACAATACAATCCAGTACTTTTGGATAATTCAATATTTTTAAAATTTTGCAAAATAAATTCACAAAATAATAAATACAAATACAATTAAAATATCGCAATAAGTATAATTAAAGTTTAAATTAAAGTACATTAATTAAAAATTAACATTCAATAGTTTTCCTTTATATTATGCTAACAATAATTTTAAAATCTTTGGCAATATCGAAAAAAATAACACAAATTTTAAATAATTAGATCACAAAAAATATATAAACATTAAATAAAAAATTTAAAATTTACGCAAATATAATAATTAACTGATTCAAACTTTTCAAATTCTTCGGTTGATGGCTCTAAAGTTAAAAGTATAGCCGATCTTAATCAGTTTTGGCAACAAATAAGAACTTTGGTTGTAATCAGAGTTAAATAACTTCTAAATTTGTCTAAGTTTTTCCTCTAGTGCTAAAGGCCGATTCACAAGCTAAAGTTGAGCATTACACAACCAAAACATTTCTAGCAACTTCAGCCAAAATTGGATAATTTGGCTCAGTTATCTTTCACTAACTTAAAATATCAAAATCAAAAGAGTTTTTTACTAATTTATTGGTCAAATAAGCATCCAAATCTTCTTAAGACACAACTTGCTCCTTATCCTCATTTTTCAAAAACCACGCATCAACATTATCATTAATTTCATCAGAATTTAGTGGTGGGTCTACAATTTTATCAGCATTAACTTCTTTCATTTTTTATGTTATTTTATCAATCAATTCAAAGCAACTATCACTTTAGAAACTAATTTTTCTGATTCAAGCTCACCATAAAAGCTATGTACTTTGCAATTAGAAATTTCATTTTGAATCTAAGATCCAAAACCATAGCTATAAAAAGAATGACATTCATCTTGTTAATCGAACCCCAACACTTGTTGAATTTCAATTGCATTTATTTTTCCATTTCTATTAAAAAAATCAACACCACTAATTTGAGAAGATTGCAACAAATTCAAAATATACACAATCTCTGAAAAATACAAGTTTGAAGTTGAATATAATGACCCAAAAAATCAATAATGAAAGAGGAAGGACCTGTGGATGGCAGAGGTGGTTGAAGCAATGGAGGAAGCGAAAGGCAGTGAAGATGGTTGAAGTGGCGGAGGAAGAAAGGGGGCAAAGTTTGATAGAAGAAAACAATTGTAAAAGGGCAACTATCTTAAACCTAATGCTCTCCCTTAATTTTTTTTCACCTCACTCAAATAATTTATTTTTTAATATTTTAAAAAATTATAAATTCTTTAACTTCAATTTTTAATTCCCTTTTTGAACTCAAATTTTAGAGTTTAATTTTTAATTCCCTCCAAAAGCATAAGAATTTTAAATTTTAATTTTAAATTCCCTTAATAGAATTTTAATTTTTTTCTTATTATTTTTAAATATATAACTAAAATTTCATTATATATGATAACTCTATATAATTATATTATTAATTTACATATTTATATACATATTGTGTCAATACTTCATTGAGTTGGTAAATTTCATTATATATAATAATTGTATATAATTATATTATTAATCTACATACTCAATTACTCATATAGATATTGTACAAAAATAGATAAATAATAGTTGAGTGGCACAAAAAATAAATGAAATTAATTGGTAAAATTTTTATGTACTTTTATAATTACATTAATTGGTTAAAATTTTTGTATATATAATAACTTTATATAACAACATTATTAATTCGAATACTCATATAGGTATTGTGAAAAAAATAGATGAATATTAGTTGATTGATACTACAAATAAATTAAATTAATTAGTATGATAATTGTATGAATTGATAAATTTCATTATATATAATAATTGTATATAATTACATTATTAATTTACATATTCAATTACACATATACATATTGTGTAAAAAATAGATAAGTAATAGTTGAGTGATGCTAAAAGTAAATGAAATTATTGAAAGATAACTATATACTCATATATTTACATTAATTAGTAAAATTTCATTATAAATAATAACTATATATAATTAAATTTTTAATTTACATACTCATATAGTTATTGTACAAAAAATAGATGACTACTAGTTGAGTAACATTAAAAATAAATGAAATTAATTTATAAAATACTTATGTGACAAGTTGTTTAGCTAACATATCTATATAAATATTTGTACGAAAATAAAAATTAAGTAGTAGTTGAGTAAAATTAAAAGTAAATTCAATTAAAAACAAATTGTTTTAGATACATATTCATATTCATATTTATATATATATAATAATTATTATAATAATTAAATTTATCTTATTAATAATTAAAATATTTTGTTTAATTTATTATCTAATCATTATTTTAATTTTATGAATTAAAATATATAATGCAAATAATTATGAAGTCAAATTTATATAGTATATATAAAATAGAAATTATAAATAATATATATATATATATATATATATATATATATATATATATATATATATATATATATATATATATATATATATATATATATATATATATATATATATATATAAATTATTAGTATTATATATAATGATTAATAAATATCGATTTTTTTGGTACAATTCGATTTTAAAACAGTTCAGTACAGCTCAATACGATTCTCGATAAAATATCTAGATTCATTCCAAATAAAGCTAATAGTACAGTTCGGTTCAGTTTTAGTCAAAAATTCAATGGTACAGTTCGATTCTGAATTTTTTTTCTTTTGTATTTTGGTTCGGTACAGAAAGATCTAGATCTGTGTATACCCCTAGTCTACACTGGCCCTATTGCTTCTTTCTTCGATAGCCCCTTATTACTTTAGGTAATCATCATTATTTTAAAAGGTAGTGCACCCTTATGGGTTTTCACACTAGCTTTTCTTGGCGAAAAACACGTTCTTTTTAGAATTTTCACACAACCCTATGCCTTAGTTTTGCCTGAAATGAAACCACCCATTCTAGCAGCTTTTATTTTATCATTTTATCATTTTTATTTTCTCATTCATTTTTCATTTGTTGTTTCTTTTTACATTTTCAAATATGGCTATAAGAGAAGTTGAAATTGTTAGAAGAACCTCCTCCTAGGGTAATCAACACAGACTCCTTGAGGTACTATCTTCCCAGAAGATGATTGTACGACTTTGATTCTCCTCAAGAAGACATCATATGGTTAGCAATAGTGACTGATAACGACATTAACTTCATGTGTGTGTGGCTGATACCTCACTATGTGACCCAAGACGGACATTATGGATGTGTGCCACTATGCGGCTTGCACAAAGTCAATTTTTGTATCGTTTCTTGTTGTGCTCGACAATTTGGGAAGTGACAAGATATTGTGAGGTACCCACTATCTTTTTAAGGAGGCATTTTGTCTATTGCTTTTGCTTCAGCTTATCATCATCTCTAGACCTTACACTACAAAAAAATAGGAAATTAGCAATGGTAAATTTTGTCGCTAATGGCTAAAATTTTGTTGCTATTTTATCATAGTGACACCATGACTAAAAGTCGCAATTTGGCTATCACTGGCATAGTAGTGACTAAAATCAAAAATCGTTGCTATGTATAGCAATGAAAAATTCATCGCTATTGACTATAATTCCATCGTTAATTAACCCCTAAAATTGGTCACCTTTAGATTAAAAAATTCTTAGCGACAGTATTTTGATCACTAAATTCATCCCAAAAATTTTTAATCCTATTGCGACAGATTTAACCATTGCTAAAATTTGTGATGAAGTATAAATTCACTACTTCTATATATCTTTAGTGACTAAAATTGTTGTTGCTAAATGTCAAAATATAATTTTATTTATTTATTAATTTATTATTAAACGAGTAACTCAAATTAATTGATTATAGGCTCTACAGAACATAGTAGACACTATTTCAGTTAAAAGGATGTTTAAATATAATGATATAATAAGAGTTAACACAAAAAAAATCAAATAAAATAACAGTTGAAATTACAAGAAGAAAGCATGATTACAAAGAAAATCCTAATGCCAGGCCCTCTATTTAAAAGAAGCCTAAGCTATTGTGTGCCTTAAATAGAGTCATGTTCAAGCCTAAGTTAAAAGAAAACATTATAGAAAATTAAATCTTTAGTTTACTTCCAAAGCTTCCTCAATGACATGTTCTACTGTCACTTCCTCCATGACCTGTGCTACGACCATCTTAAAATCTTCCTGTGTCACGTGTACCCTTCTCTCTTTAAAAGCAAACATTCCTACCTTTGTGCACACAACTTGTGATTACAGAACAACACAACACAAGTGATGCAGCCATACAAAAATTTTGTGATTGCAGAACAAGACAAGTGATGCAATGATGCAAAAATTAAATTTTAAGGCTTGTGTTTATGTTCTCATTTATTATGGCTAAATAACAAGAGTTTGTAATACCATTTATTCTTAAGGCTAGGAATAAAATCCTATAAGGTAAAATAGCAAACAAAATCACATGACTATAGTTTTATAAAAAATTATTGTGCACTATAGCCAAGAACCTCTCGAGTAAACTTGAAAAGAAGGCCTTATTCCACTTTGAAAGTGCTTCATTTGGACACTGCTTATAATGCCTTGCTGACTGATTTTATGATAAAATAACATGGATCAGATTCAAGTTAAGCCAAAAATGCCAATTTCAGATGTAAAGATTTGTAACAGCAAAGGTTTGCCTAATTAGACTAATTAATATTTGACATTGCCTTCTTAGCTACTAGCAAATTGACATTTTTCTTTTCTAAATGTTAATACTTTGCCTAATTAACAGAGAAATGCTTTTGTTTATTATTTATTAAACACTCTATATTTTTTAAAGCATTATTGCAGGATAAAACTTACTGTTTATATTGACATTTATAATTAGTTTGTCTATAAATCTCAAATTAGGAAAATTATGCTTCATATATAAGTGTTTGCTAAAAGATCCAAAAAACCACTCATTTGGGTTAACCCAAACACACCATGAAGAATCATTACTTTGATTTCAATAGTCAAAAGACATTAATTTTATAGATTTTCCTAAAGAAATAACATTGGATTAAATAAAACTTATTAGAAGTTCTCTTTATCTTTTTAGTTTCTTCTCAAGCAAAAGATAATTATATATTTGAAAGTGAAAATCGAATTACTAACAAAATACCAATATTTAGCAGACGTGAACTATCACTTATAATTCCAAAACTATTGAAAATACAATACGAAAAGGAATTAAAACTATTGATTAATTTATCATTAAATCCATAATTTACAGTTAAATAATTAATATAAGTTCAAAAATTAAGCCAAATCTAATCGATACTATAAGAAAAAAGGCACAGTTTGATGCATTATTTGATTTGAAATTTAAAAAATGATGTAATTTTTGTATTGCCAAGTAGCTAACTAATGTGTTTTACTTTTCAAACCAAAGAAAATAATGCATTATACATTTATAATTGTAATGTAACACAGAGATGAGCACATGGGCACTAAATGCTTCTAATTTCCACATGCTTAGACCCACTAATTAAAGCATTATGGAATAACTTTTTATGATTTTTTTACCCATATATGTAAACCTTAAGCTTGCATTATGTGATTACAATAAAAGAATCTAAGAATCTAGATCATATCAATTATTTATGGGCATGCCTCACAACCCTACCCCACATACCCCAAAGTCTCTTGTGCTTTTTTAGATTACATCCGATAATCCAAAACCAAATCACACAATAATTTCACCACCAAATACATACACATAATATAAAACATTAAACACATCATATACAAAGTTATATCTAGATCTTGACATTCAAACTCATAATTATATACAAACTCAGATCAATAAACTAAACTCAATTATGATTCTAACTATTAGTTATTAATTAATCAATAACAAGCAAGTATTATTATGCAACATGGTCTCTAACCTACCTAACATTTATATAATTATATGCATTTACACACACACACACACACACACACACACTATAACTAATGGACAAGCATTCAGATCTAAATATCATCTCTAACCTCAATAGGCGATAAAGCAGGGAAATATCCCACGTATTTCATAGTTGTAGGCTTATAGCACTGTACTTTTTTTGTCCTATTGTTGTCCTATGCCTCTTAGAGTACCTATATAGTAATTATGTATAAGAAGCCTTGTATGAATTACACGAAGTTCCCGCAGCAGAAACTGTAGCTCTATAATGCGAAAGGCAACTTCTTAGCCTAATCTTTATAGGTTCTAACCATTTTGGCTTGGTTTCTTTTAACATTTTGGTTGGCCACCTAGATCGCACTATTTGCTTAAGGGTAATAAGGGGAGGACTTATGATGTTGAACTCTATACTTTCTGAGTAGTTGTTTGGTTTCTCCATAAAAGTGGGAATCATTGGCTGATACTGTATGATGTAAAAGTTCGTATCTACATATCAGGTTTTCTCGATGAATTTGGCCATCTCTCTTGTACCTAGGTTTTTGAATGACTTTGTTTTTATCCATTTTGAGAAATAATCAATATCCACAGCAATAAATCTATGCCTATTTGATGCTGACTGATGGATCATACCTATGATATTAATGCCCCAAGCAGCAAATGGCCAAAGCAAGGTAAGATTACATAATTTTAACACTGGTATATGTCTTAAATAGGTATATGACTGGCACAATTGACACTTCTTCACATATCTAGAATAGTTTGTGTCCATAGTGAGTTAAAAGAATCCTTGGTGCATAATTTTCTTTGCCAAAGCTAATCCATTCATGTGAGCATGACAAACCCCATCATACATTTCTTTCATGACTCTTTTGGCTTTTTTTCCATTTAAGCATCTTAACTATAAACCATTTGGCTGCCTTTTATAGAATACCCTTTTTGTGTTGATAAACTGAGTCGACAGCTTGCGAAGCATCTTTTGATCCTTTTGTGTAGCCTCTTCCAAAAACATTGACTTTCTAAGATAGTTTTGAATATCAATATACCAAGGTTTCCCATCACTTGCATCGCTATCCATCACCTATTTGACTTCAAAGCATGGATTATCAAAACTAAAAATAAGGACAAGCTTCATACTTACACCCTCCGAGTTATCCCATATAGACACTAGAGTTATTAGAGCATCTGCCAACTGATTTTCATCTCGAGGCATATACCTAAAGGTATAAACCTTAAACTAAACACCTAAGGCTTTCAAACATTTGATGTAAGGTAACAACTGCTCCTCTTTCATGACCCATTCACCCCTTACTTGGTAAATCACCAAAGATGAATCATCATAAATTTCTGCAGTCCTTGCCCCCAGGGCTAATAAGGCTTTCGATCTGAAGATGTATGCTTTATACTCAGCCTCATTATTCATGGCTTTATATTTGAGCTTTTTAGTTAAAGGCAACTTTTCTCCCTCTAGAATTATTAGGATCACTCATACCCTATCACCTTTATTGTTTATAGCTCCATCAAAATACATTTGCAACTCCTAAAATATTATAGTCATAATGTTCTCATCAGGGAACTCATAGGTAATCTCTTCTCCCTCTAATGGATGATCTGCTAGGAATTCTATTATAGCTTTTCCCATGGTGGTTTTTCTGGTCACGTATTCAATACCAAATTCCTATAGAAAGATTAGCTATTTACCCATTTTCCCCAATAATAAAGGCATTTCCTGTAAGTACATAAGAGGATTCTATTTAGCTACTACTCACACTCTATATGAATGAAAGCAGTGCCTTAACTTTTTGAAGGCCTAGATTACTATCAAACAAATCTTCTATACCTAAACATATTTGGCTTCACATGGCAAAAACTTCTTACTAAGGTAGTACACAAATTATTCGATCCCAAAATTGTCCTTTTGTGCCATCATTCCTCCTTTTGAGTTATCTTCTATAGCTAGATACAAAATCAGAGGTTTATTAGCTTATGGTGGCCTTAACATTGGTAGGTTTAGAAGATACTCTCTAATTGTATCAAAGATTACCTGACAATCATTGTTCTAAAGCACCAATTGATCTTTTCGAAGCAATTTGAAAATGGGTTCATAGATTGAAGTCAGCTTGGCTATAAATCGACTGATATACTAAAGTCTACTAAAAAACCTACTAACTTCCTTTTCCTTCTATGGCATGGGCATCTATCTGATAGCCTTCACTTTATTAGGATCTACCTCTATTCCTCTTTGGCTTACAATATGTCCTAGAAGCTTTCTTGAGGTTACTCCAACACACACTTCTTCGGGTTTAAATAAAGGTTACAGCTATTAATCCTTTGGAAAAAATTTTCCAATGTATCAAAATGAACTTCTCGAGTTACTGATTTAATCATCATGTCATCCATGTATACCTCAACTTCCTTGTAGATTAAATCATCTAGAATCTTTGTAGCCATCCTTTGGTAAGTGGCACTTGCATTCAATACATAGGATAAGATTTAATCATCACTTTCCACTTTCAAAATCAAAACATTCTATGGAAAAATCTCAAGCTCTGCATATCTGTACTTAAAGAAAATAATAAAAAATAAAAGCTAAATAAAAATTTTAATAAGTCTATTTGACACCAAGGCAATTTAAAAAGATGCAATGGGTTGTTAAGCTAACCTTTAAGATCTCTACAATCATTATAACTCCTTTAGCATTGAACTTTTCCATATCAAGAGTGGATAAAATAGATGCAAATTCCATTCATTACATCTATTTAAAAGAAAATTCAATGTGATGAGCAATGAAAACATTCAACAAGAAAATCATTAAATCAATAGAAACACATGGATTTGTAGAGTACAAAATGAATGCAATAATAGTATTACTTAATTGAATTCAAAACCTTCATATACATTGTTATTCATAAAATAAAAATAAAGGGCAGAGAAAAAACTAGCACTTATATAACCAGTACCATTTTTATCCTCTTATATAAGTGTCTTATTGAACACATCCAATTACAAGCATTTCATTAAATTAATTAATTAGGTATAAATTTCTTGATAAGCATCTAATTGAAAATAATAAACAACATTAGAAATATCTCTTTGTCGCTTCTTAAAAAAATAGATAGCAAAGCATTTTTTCAGTAAATTATCCTATAAAATAAAAGTCCAAGCAGATTAAGCTATAACCAAAAACACCGAAGTAAAAAAAGAAAGCTGGTAGGACCTTTTCAAGATCAGCGCGAGCGAGTTTATTAATGGCATTAGAGAAGGAGAAGTCAACAGATTGAAGGTCAGGGATGAGGTTATCTTTATCGAAGAGTTGAGCATTAAGATTGGATGACTCAAATTTAAGAGAAGTGATACGAGTAAAGAGAGCAACAATAAAAATAAAAATCCATAATAAATAAATATCAAAATAGAAATCCACAATAAAAATAGAAAAAGAAAATCAAGATCAAAGGTTGAGATTGAAGCAAGAACCAACAGAAATCCATAAATTTGTCCAGAATTAGAAGTAGGTGAAAAGAAAAGATAAATTGAAAATGAAGAACTTGTAGCAATGCACTAAGGCAAATAGCAGTAGACGAGTGAATGATGGGGGCGACGAAATGTGGATGGCATAAGAATGACAACGGCGACACACAAATAGCAGCAGATCAGCTAGAAGGAAAATGAATGAGAGAGAGGAGGGAAGATATAGGTTGTAAATGGAAATGAGTAAAAAGAAATAGAAAAAAATAAGGGCAATCTAAAATTTTAGGGTTTTTTTAGGTTAGTAGTTTTTTCCCTATGATAGAAACTAATTTGTAGGGAAATTCATGATGGAATTGTCTAATTCCATAGGGAAATTTTCAATGAAATTGTCTAATTTTAAAGGGAAAATTTTGACAAAATTTTATAGTACCATTGAGAAATTTGTAGACAAAAATTTTCTTTTTGATGGCAAATTTCATTGAAATTTTCCCACAATCTATTGGTGCCTTATTTTACAATGGAATTTACCAGTCCGTCATTAAATTTCATCGGTATAATTTGGCTATAATATTCCTTTATATATTACGATTTTTTTTGGTTGTAAAAGACAATATTTGCCTATAAAAACTAAATTTTGTCGAGAAATGGTTGTCGTAATTTTAAGATTTTCTTATAGTAAAATGAACAATTTTCTCGATGTTGATTATAAACAATGGTAAAAGAACTCCCTTAAGAATGTGCTCTCGTAAAGTTGATCGAGAATAATGATGAACTCAGGTTAAATACCTCACCATTAGAAAATAATGACAATTGGAGGAAAGCTTAACCAAAATGATATAAGATTAAAGGATCGATGTTCTAAGCCTGTAGATGGGTCAGATGCCCAATTTACATAAATAGGAGACCAATATCTAATGAGTAATAAATAAATGAATAATTATGCTTTCATAAAACCTGTAAGGTAATTTAAGGAACAAAAAATTAATAAATTGAATCACTCACTTTGAATGGTGTGATGTGCATAACTTTTACAACTTTAAATGCATATTGTATAAAAAAGAACATAATAAATGTGAAAATCATTGAGAATGTTAAGATATTAATTAAAGGTAGAAATAAGATGAGATTCTTAAATATAGAATCTCTTCGAGGTTTATATCCCGGTTTGCCCCATCAGGTGTTGACTCTTACTTGCTCGTAATGAGCATAACTTGCCTTCATAGAGGCAAGTGTCCATAATGTTAATATGAAATTGAGAGTTTTGATCCTTACTCATTATTCCCTCTTAAATGGGACACAGTTGAATGGTTATCATGGTAGATACCCTACTATCACGTCCATACCTTCCCATATTTATAGATTGGTGACTCTACTGGGGACATTTTCCTTAATGAGAATCTAGTCCAAAAATTCCTTTACTTAATATCTTTTTGAATCTTTAGTTTTCCTATTTATCATTTTCTACCTCATACATTCATACTTTATGCATTTGTTGTCCCTTATACATTTTGATGGCATCCTGAAGCATGAACCTTTCTTTTAATCACTAGGGGAATTGTTAGAATGATAATCACCACTCTAAGCTTCATGCCCAAAGGGTATATAAAATAGTGAACTAATTGATCATATTCTCATAATGAGATATACCTGTTGCGAAAGGATTATGCTTAGACTATAATGACATTTGAGTTGACCATACCAATGCCCATATAGTAAGCCCAGCGACCTTTTAATTGGGACATGACATGTATGCTATATGGATATCACATGTAATGTGTAATTGAATATTTTTTTTAACTTAATTCTTAAAATAAGACCATGTTTTATCATGATTAAATGCTTAATTACATTAGATCTCATGATGTATGATTCTGCTTGTACATTTATGTATATAGTGTCGTTATGCTACCAGGTTTTCACCAAACACTTTATGTATTCATTTGCCCCTATTGACACCTAAATAAATCCCATTTAAGAAGAAAAAAATAAATTGCTAGTGTGGCTATAATAAGGTTAGAAGGATCTGCATGTGTTTGTTCATGTTGCACATATTTGTATATACACTACAAGAAATTTTACTCTTTATGACAAATTTTTAGTGACGCATAAAATTTCATCATCAATCATTACTTACAATGAAGAATCCTTTAAAATTTCATCATACTATTTATTACTGTGACAAAATTATCTTGCGTCATTTTATGTTTTAAGTTTCGTCACTAATAGATTAATTTTGTGATGAAACATATATTTCGTCATGGTTTTATAAGGGAAAATTATTCACCCTTTTTTTAGGGAAAAAAATTAATGACAAACTAATAACATATTGCAACATATAATTTTGTCACAAAATATTTATTTTTTGTGATAAATTATTTTTGTTATAATTAAATAAATTAGTGACGATAAAATCATTTTGTTACAAATAAGATGTTGAGATTAAAAAAATTTATAATTTATTTTTTTGCAAAAAATTTTAGTTTCAAAAATAAATTTATTTATGACAAAAAAAATTGTTAAAAATGATGATATTATGATGAGGTATAATTTCATCACCTTTGATATAGAGGGAAAATTTCCAAACTTTTTCTTTTAGAGAGAAAAAAATTAATGACAAAAAAATAACTATTTATGACAGATAAATTCGTCATGAAATACTTATTTTTTGTGACATAAATTATTTTTGTCACAATTTAATGAATTAGTGATAATAAAATTATTTCATATTAATATTTTTATTTATGACAAATAAATTTGTCACAAAAATGAACATATTATGACGAAATACAATTTCATTGCCAATACAATGAATTTGTAACAATCATAATATTCCATCAGAATTGGTTGTAATATTAATTTATGACAAATAAATTATGTCATAAAAAATAATTGTGTTTATGACAAAGAAATATGTCACAAAAAATGAATGTATTGTGATGATTTATATGTTTGTCACCAATATAATTAGTTTGTGATGATAATAATATTTTGTCACTGTTGACTATAATAAAATATACAACAACTAAATAATATTATGTAATGGCTTAACAATTACAGTATTGTGAATAGCATCACGATAGACTGAAAATTTATTAAAAGTCAAAATTTAACTCAACAATAATTAATAATTAACTTTGATCAAATAATTAAATCATAAATGAAGCTAATTAAGGTGATCAAGTTGGGTTAATATCAATTATGGCTATGGTTTAAATCAAAAAATTAAAATAAATACATAAATAATAATAATAATAATAATAATAATAATAATAATAATAATAATAATAATAATAATAATAATAATAATAATAATAATAATAGCAGCAGTAGCAGTAGTAGCAGCAATAGCAGTAGTACAGCAGCAGCAGTAGTAAGAGTAGTAGTAGTAGCGATAGAAGTAGCAGTAGCAGTAGCAAAAGTAGCAACAAGAATAGTAGCAGTAGCAGCAACAGTAGTAAGAGTAGTAGTAGTAGTAATAGAAGTAGCAGTAGCAGAAAAGTAGTAGTACTAGTAGCAATTGCTACTAGTAATAGTAGCAGTAGTAGGCATCAACAGTAAGCAGCAGTAGTAGCAGCAACAATAGTAGTAGTAGCAATAGCAGCAACAACAGTAGTAGCAGCAGTAGTGGTGGTGGTGGTAGTGGTGGTAGTAGTAGTAGTAGTAGTTGTCATAGTATTAGCATAATTTGGGGAAAGCTGGGGACAATTATGTAGAAGTTTATTTGGAGGCCATAGAAAAATAATAATCTTAACGATAAGTAAGAAAACAAAGGGGGATCAAAAAGACTGAGTAGCCTCTATTCTTTTGGAAATTCTCTTCGATTCCTTAGAGGATGGCATTGTCATTAATTCCACCATTGACAGCCATCGTCGTCACTGTCTTCCCTTCATACACAAGTAATAAATTTTCCATTAGAGCTCATACATTAGAGCTCCTTTCGAGTGATTCATCTACCATAAATCAAAGGAAAAAAATCTCTCTCACTAGTTTTGGGTGCCATAAATATGAAAGCTCATCCATTAGAGATCCTAAACTAAAAATCAAAGAAATTAAGCAGGGAAATTTAAAATCAAGATTTGAGGTTGGAATTTAGTAAGTAAAATTGAGAAAAGAACAACTAAATAAGTGAGTTTTACTCTTGCTTTTAAGTTCGAGTTTTATGAATTTCTTCTTCATCAAATTATAAGAATTCATTCAACCTAAATTGTGAGTTAGGTTTAGTTTAAATTGAACAAATTAAGTTGAAGAGTATAAATTTTGTTTAATTGGTTAATTGGAAACAAGTAGTAAATGAAAATTAGTGAGATTTTGTATATAAGATCTGTTTTGGGGCTCATCTCTTTCCTAATTGCTAATTAATTTTTGTTCTCTTAAATAGACTATGGGCTTGTTTAGAAATGATGAATTAGAGTTAAGTGCGGCATTTGAATTAAGGAAAATCATGTTACTGCAAGGGGGTTATATATGCTGTTTATTTGAACTTCTCATCACCTGAATTTATGTTTTGATTCAAATGTTTGCGCGACACTATCATATCCCAAATTATAACTAATATTTGAAGTTTTAATTTTTTTACAAGGATGATTACTTTTATTTTTTTTAATTCAATTGTTATTAGCATAAGGAATATAATACTATTATATTCTTATATGCCACCAATCTAGATTGCTATTTATCAAATTAAAAAAAATAATGAATAACAAAGATTTTAGCTTTATTTATGATCAGTGTGAATGCATAATCATATAAAAATTGATCACAATCTTTTCAACTTCATTATTCAATAACTAAATCTCCAGTAAAGTAATCTAACTTTTAAAATCATGTTTTCTTTGTTTTCTCTTTTTCTTTATTCTCTATTTTCATTATATCAATTTGATGCCAAGTAAAAGGTATTAAATTAAGTTGTTGAACTTTTGAGCATAAATATAATTTGGAAATGGGAGATATGCAAGAGATTAAGTATTAAAATTTCTACATGCAAGTAGACTTATTATCATAAACTGTAAGTTTGAAAGGCAGTGAAGGCATGTTGATCTATTACGATATGCTGTCAATGATCTCAGGTAAAATTTCTATCTTTTTCTTTATCTCTATCAGATTAGCATCTAAAATCAAGATAAGTATATTTGTATTGTATGGTACTTGGATCAGTTTTAGTTTACTCAATGTATTTCTATTACAGAAGAGAGCACAACAGAATAGGTTAACTCTAAATAATGTTGACGGCGATGGTGATGAGTCGGAGTATGGATAAGGAACTAATGGTTCCAACCATGAAGCACCTAAGTCACCAGGTTCTCTCTTATGTTCCATAAATAAGTCTCATAAAAGTGGTAGATAATTTCTTATTCTTGTTAGAAATGGGTTGGATTTTTTGAGATATGTGAAGTCTTGGCTAAGCTTGACCTTTTTCTGTTTTGGTATATTGACAATTTTACATGGCTACCTTGGCATAGTACTGAAATTTTTGATGCCTATGGAAAATTAGAAGTTTTGTGATCAAATTCTACATTGAATGATGATTCATTGGAGAGCACTAGTGACATGGATTTTGGCTGGAGCTGCAAGTTGCAAGAGCATAAGTGGCTTTATAGCTTTTGACATGCTTTTGGTTTATTAAGTTTTCAGTTCCTAAGATGCATACTTCATGTTCATACGTGTATGCCTTTGTCACTCCCAGGTACCTTACACTTTCATCTACCTTTATTTCTTTTTTCTTTTTTTCTTTTCTTAATTTAGGTGGCACGGTTGAGCTTGAATTGAAAGCTTGTAGAATATGCTATATAGTGAAGAATCAACATATTAGATGGGTGGAGATACAAAACATTAGCTTTCTACGATTCAAATTTGTAATATCTCATACTATGCAACATACAAGTTACCTAACAATGATTTTAGGTGTGCCTCAATCACATTCACATCTCCTTTTGATGGATCAATTTGTCTTGATGAAATACAATTGATTACAACTGTTAAAAATCAATCACATCTTCTTTCTCATCATTTGTTTTTTTAGTGGATACTCTTATTATTTGTTTGGTTTAGTGAAAATTGAGTGAAAGAGAAAAAAAATATAATAATATATATTTCTTGTTTACTTGTTTGAATGTGAGCAGGTAAAAATATGCATTTTTTAATTTTCATTTGGAATTTTCTTAAAGCTTGTCTTTGTGAGTTAGACCCATTTACTTATTTTCGAACACTTGAAATTGAATTGACAATTACTGCTCATGTTATAGATATTGATAAGCATAACTTGATGTATGTTGCCAAACTAAGATGGCATATATAAATTTAAAAGCACCCTATTACCCATATCACACCTTAATAAATAACTTTCGGTGCCTATTTTGCTTTTGATTATATGATAAATTAAATGTTTCTTTCTTGTTTGGTTTACAATTGCTTATCTTAGCACCACTTTTAGTCCATAACTCTTTATCACTTTCACTTTTTAATTTTTTTATATGCTTCTTATTAATGAGTCCACTTTAAAAAATAAATCAATTATGGGTATTTTTCTTTATCTTCCTTTATTGTTTGGGTTTATTCCTTTATTTGGCTTTGCAAGGTACTGGTTGTTTTATGGTCCCTTCACTATGTTTTTATTGGTTTTGATGTACTTCTATGGTCTGTTGGCTAGTTTTGGCTAACTTTGATATCAATATACTTGACTTATATAAAAAAAAACTTTACTTAATTATGTTACTTCTTGTTAATGGTTGGTATAACTTTACTAATAAAATGCAGTTTTTAAAAGTTTGATACTTTGTTACTTTTTGAATTCTTATGTATTAGCTTTGATGTTAAATCTCAGATGTTTGCTTGCTTTAATTGGATTTTGATCCATTCTTTTGAGCTTAGTTCTTATGGTTAATTGTTTGTGTTACTTGTTTTCTTGCAATATTAGTTTAAGAGTAGTTCATACCAAGCCAAAAATGGTACTAATTTATATTTAATGAAAATTTGTTGTGAGCCAATTTTGTGATATTTAGATTAAAAAAACAACTGATGGGTGGCAAGAGGAATAATGTTTTCATGTGTGTGAGTATGTAAAGAGAAAATTATAATATAGAGCAAAAGAAATAACAGTTTTTTGGCAAATAATATTTCTTTCACTTTATTGATATTATCTAATGCTTTTTATTTGGTCACTACTATAATTTATGCTATTAATTGTGGTGTGAAAACATTCTAATTAATGATTTTTTTTGGAACAAGTTGCAAAAATTGAAGTTTTAACAAAGTTTATTTTTGAATTATGGATTACGATATTTTATTATGCATTAAGTAGTAGTCTTTTATTTAATTGACTTTTTGTTTAAATAAATATTTTATATTGGTTGATGGACATTTTGCTTTCCTAAACATTGTAAGGATATTAGATTTGACATTGCATAATTTATACAATTAATTAATTATTAATATTTAATTTAAAATGTGTCATCTTTAGTGCAATAAATACATGACAAATATATTTGTTACAATTTGTCAACTTATTAGTTCATAGATGACGATATGATGTTTATAAGTATGACATTAATATTATCATAAAAAAAGTGTTGTTAAATGACAATATAAAGTTATAACTAAGACTATCTTTTTGTGATAATTATTTTATTCATATTTTGTCACTAATATATCAATATTATGATGATTTATATTTATCATTAATATATATTAATTTAATGACAATATCATTTATCCTCATTTAAAGCATTATATTTAGTGATGATATAAATTATTTTAAGACAAAAATTACATTTATTTGTGATGATAATTACGTAACTAATATTTAATGGTTTTGATTATAAAAAGATTTTGGTCACTAAAAGAACTTATTTTAGTGATGAATTTTAAATTTTTCATAACAAAATGTCAATCTTTTATGACATAAATAACATAATGTGACAAAATATAATTTTATTTATGACATAATTTTGTCATGAACGTTAAGAAATAAAGTTGTGACAATAATCATTTTCTTCACAAAAAAAAAAAAATACTTATAATGACAAATAACAAATTGTCATATAAACTTTAATGTGTTGTGGATACTGTGACGTTCTATGTGATGATGAAAATTTGTCACCTTATCTTTTTAGTGATAAAAATGGAACTTTTTATTATGATTTTTTACATCATAAAAAAGTGTAGTTTCTTGTAGTGATATCTACTAGAAGTGTGCAAAACTCGATTTGACCTGAAGAGCCCGACACATTCGGGTAGGGTTATTTGGATTAGTAAGTGGGGTTGGGTTGAAGAGTTGGAAAAAATTTGGATTTGGCTTGGGTCAGGTTAAAACCCTTATGAGCCCAACCTGATCGAACACACACACACACATACATATAAATACAAACACACATACAATGCTCATATTTTTTTTTTACTTTGCCCCTCTCTCTCCTTCTCCTTAGATCTCTCTTTTTCTATCAATCTCTTTGGATATCTCTCTTCCTCCCTTATATCAATCTCTCTCTCTCCATCTTTCTTTCCATCAATATCTCTCACTCCATCTTTCCGTCTCTCTCTTTCTCTTTATCCATTGATCTCTCTTTTGCTCGCTCTTTACTTTTATCTCTATTGATCTCTCTATTTTGTGTTTAATCTCTCTCTTTCTATCTTTGAAGTTGCTTTCTTCATTTTTATTTTTGATTTCTTGGTGGTTAGAGAAGATGAAAGAGATAAAAATAGGTATAAGAGAAAAAAAGTTGTACAAATTTGGGCTTTGGATAGATTCAAAGGCAATTTTGTAATTAATTTTTTAATCTTATTTGTTAGGTTGTACAGAAGAAAAAGGATTGCTTTTTGTTCTTTTGAATTTTTTTCTGCTTGTGTTTGCTTAGATTTAGGTAGATTTTGTTGTGATAATTTTTGGTTTTTTCTTCACCTTGGGGTTAGTTGGATAGGTCAAAGCGAGCCCCAAAAAAATTAAATTGATTGGGTAGGATCCTAAAATATGGCTAAGGTCAGTTTAGGCTTAGAATTTTTCATTTTTTCAGGTTTTAAGTTGTTCGAGTTCGGTTCAGGTTGACCCGAACCTGACTGATGCACACATTTAATATCCACCATATATCATATACCATTTGCATATCATCATGTAATATAACATATGCATATCATCATGTGTCAACCCTATTGATCATGAAAAATGGTTAATAATTCCTTCCAAAATGCATTCCTTTAAAGTCCCTCGGGAATAATGGCAAACTTTGGTTGAGTATCTTCCTATTACAGAATGACCAAAATTGAAGGAAATCTTAACAAAAATGAGCTAGGATTAAAGGACCAATGTCCTAAACATATAGATGGGTAGGAGGCCCAATTTACCTAAATAAAAGATTGATGTCTAATGAATAACAAATGAATGGATAATCTTATTTTCATAAAACCTATAAGGTAATATTAGGATCATAAATTTAATAAGTAGGGTTATTCACTTTGAATGATATAATGTGTGCACATTTTATATCATTAATGCATATTATATTAAAAAGGAAAATAATAAATATAAAAAGCATCAAGAACATTAAGATATTAATTAAAAGCAGGAATATGATAGGACTCCTAAATCTATAATCTCTTAGGTTTATGTCTCGGTTTGACCTATCGTGTGGCAACTCTTACTTGCTCATAATAAGAATGACTCGCCTTTGTATAGGAAAGCTATAGACACTAGGCTTAAGTCTTTTTTAATCTGAAGACATTTGATGATGATATGTTTGTTAGTGGTTATGCCTTAGGCCAAATATTTGAACCTTTACGTAATTTCATATTTCATTTTATAAAAATAGATTTTCTTGACATTAATATATTGTTAGTATGTTACATTATAATAATATTTGTGAATAACTATTTAATGTTATTCTAAATATCCCTAGTCATTTATCATTAAAGGAATGATGATAAATTAAGACTAGTATGGGTTTGATTAATAATCATGAGATCATTATATATGGTGATATAAATTAAACTTGTAGGTACTTGTTATAGAGCAATGTGCTGAATAGACCCACTGTGAGATCACTACATGGGTTAGTGTCATAAGTGATCTCATAATAATTATGTTATCGAATCCTTAAACTTGAGATTATCACAATTTCCTATATAAGGAACATCATTTTTTGACATAATCAAATGTTATCTTTAATCGAATAATCATAAAGGTTATGATTGGACATGATGAGAATTATATAGAGGATAATGAACAATTAAGATGGAATTTATCCTTCTTTTATGAGAGAGATATCTATTAGGACTCTCGATAAATAGGATTAAGAAATGCATAACCGTGCTCAAATGAATTGATAGGGTGATTAATGTCTATTTAGTTATCAAGAAATTATATGTTTGAACAATATAAGTTTGACATAAACCATGACTTATGTTCAAACAAGATATCATGCGACAAAAGGATTATAACATATTCTCTTAGTTAGGTTAAAATGAAATTATTGATATTCATATTATTTAGGTAGTCATAATGTCTTGCGAGAGGCCATTTATGACTTGTGGGGATATAATGAATTGAGCGCACTACAAACATAATATGAACCTATTGGATCGTACACTAAAAAGTGTTGAATAGACTATGGTTTATTTGAACATTTTGAATTTTAAATATGATAGAAATAAAATTCGACATAAATTTTAAAGACAAAATTATATTTCTTATTATCTGAATAAGAAATAAAATATTTCTTATTTTGAATAAAAAATAATATATGCCTAAATTTTTTGTCAACACATTAGGGTTAATGTCACCATATGTATGTATGTATGTAACATATTTTATTGGTTAGGTTAAAATTGAATTATTGATTTCATGTTATATGGGTAGTCATAATGTCTTGCTAGAGGCTACTTTTGACTTGTGGGCATATAACTGGTTGGACCCACTACTAACATAATACAAACTTATTGGGTCGCACATTTAAAATGTGATGAACAGAGTAAGGTTTATTTGGGCATTTCAAATTTTAAATATGTTAGAAATAAAATTTAAAATAAATTTTAGAGATAAAATTTTATTTTTTATTATTTGAATAAGAAATAAAACATTTCTTATTTTGAAGAAGAGATAATATATGCCTAAATTTTCTCTCTACACGTTAGGGTTAATGTCACCATATGTATGTATGTAATATATATATATATATATGCATATGTGTATATGTGTGTGTGTTTATGCATGTTTTTAAAACTACCCTAATCATTTTAAAGAGGCAGTTGTTTTAAAAAACCTTAGCTAAAAAAATAAGCTAGCACTCTTTGTAGATTCGTTCAAGTGTGGATATTGATAAAGGGTGATTGTTCCTTAGAGTAACACCTGATCTTGTTTGTTTTTGAGTATAAACAACATGGAACTAGTTGGAATTAAGGTGTTAGTTGACTGTTTATACACATCAATAGGTTGGTAATTGATTTACTTCTCTATTTGAATCAATTGGATCGCATAGATCCTATTTAGGGTTTATTTATTTTCACTGCATTTGTTTTTTTTTTGTTTTTTTTGCTGCGAAAACCCAACAATATTATCTAGTGTGAGTAGTAAAGACTATTTAGATAATTCCAAGTACAAGACCAAATGTTTTAGACCTATCACGGATTGCCCTACTCTATTCCAAATCCAAGTACTTTAATATTTATCTCATCATCATCAAAGTATTTATTTTAATTATACAAAACTCCCTATTTTGTTTAATCACTATTTTGTTTAATCACACAATATAGCTTGATCTAATTAAACAAAATCTTTTAGTTTAATCAGACCAAACTTTTAGTGATAAGCAAAATATCTAGCCCTAATCTTATCCTTTCAAGATCTAAAGGGCATATTAGAAGCCTATAAATAGGCTGAGTTTTTAATAAAAAAGGGATCCTCTTTTTGGTCTCCCTCCCCCTTTTATCATCTTCCGCCTCTCAAAAACCCTATTTTGAAAAAAAATCTCAAAGGATAATTTTTTCACACATAAAGCTTTCTTAAAAAATTAGAATTGGAATTTCTTAGATTTCTAAACCTCCTACCCTACATTAACAAACCCAAAGATAACACTTTACTCAGGATTGATTCATCTTGCTTAATGTTGTATGTTTTATGTTCATGTATTTTCTTCATAAAAGTATCTATTTTATTCCTTTTCTTCATACATCTAGTCATATAATTTATATATGGATGGGTGTGATGAGTTTTACAAATAAAAATATCATTTTAAAAAATTTTTCTCCTCTACTCCTATTGGATCTTAAGAAGTTTAAAAATGATCTTTTGTGGTGTTTTTAACCTCTTTAGTGGCTAATGAATGGTGATAACTACAATTTAGTGTTTATTTTTAGTGTATTTTTGTCTGTGTGTGTATCTCATTTTGTGTGTTTTTCTTTTTTTTTGTGTTAAATTCCCCCTTTTGTGCCAAATTAATTTATTTTGAGAAATAGTAAGTTTTGGTGTGCTTAATGGTGAAATTTTAACTTTCTATAGAATTTTAACCTTACACATAGTGGAGATTAAATAGTCTCTACCGTGTGCCCATGTAGATTTGTCAAAGCGCACCATTTTACTAAAGCACAAGATAGAGACTAATCAGTCTCCATCGTGTGCAAAGCAGTTTTTAAAGAGATTCAGTCTAGAAGGGTCCACACTGTGTCATGCTACAATACTTTTTTTAACCAATTTCACATGGCCAAGAGTAAATACTCTTCGCTATATGTCACCTTAAACATTGTAAAAACAAATTTTTTGTTTGGCTTAAGGATCAAGGAGGAGTTTTTAAGTTGTATAACATAGTTTTTAACTTTTTCTACATTTTCTCTTCAAATTTTTAGGGTTTTTTTAGCATTGTTCTTATTGTAAAAGCTTCATTTTTATTAAGGTTTCGTAATTTCAAGATTAAAAACATCATTTTTAGCTTAGTTTACAATAGTTACATCTTTAGTTTTAATCAAGACTTGATTGGATTAGAGAGAAGAAGCTACTTTAGATTTCATATCTATCTTTAAAAAATGGGTTTAAGAGTCTTATTCTCTTTTATCTTTGCTTCTATTTCTATGTATAGTGAGTATTCTTTTTGTTGTTTGTGGATCTTTAAATCACTATACCCATGTAAGAATATAAAACTTTTTTGATTAAATATATAATCAGATGTTTCTTTTCCCTTGTAATGATCTTGATATTGGTTTTATTCAAGTATTTATCTGCTATATTGTTCAAGTTTAATGGGTTTGCGCTTGTTTGGATTAAATGTCACGTATGCTATATTTTTACATGCTTTAATTGTATATTTGATGGCGATTTTGAAATAAGGGCTACTAGATTTAAAGTTAATGTATTGTAGATCCAGAAATAGGTAGGAAAATGAATGGGTATTAGATTAGTTGGCTCCAAAATGGGAAGTCAATCCATATCTAGGATTTATTAGACCTGGGCTTAATCTAGCCATCGGATTGGATCTGAAATGGAAAATCTGGTAGTTAGAATAGTTGGCTCCAAAATAGGAAATTTGGGTTTAGTTGGGTGATCCACATCTAAATCATATAGATCTTATGTTAAAAATATGTCTTGCATTGGGTATGTGAAGGATTTGATCCTTGAACAACATTTTTAGTGTTTATACTTTGTTTTTACTGCCATTATTTACTATGCATTTTCCAGTTCATATTACTTTAATTTTATTTGCTTAAATTTAGTAGCTATAGTAGGAAAATTAATCGAGAAATTCTTTACGTGTATCTATAATCAATCAATTTTAATCGCATAATACAATCTCTAAGTTTCAATAATCTTTTGAGTCTTAAAAATACTCCACTATATTACTTGTCGATTCAGTATAATTGCTGAGGTCGTGCTAATTTTTTGGCACCATTGCTTGGGATTGGTGTGTTTGTACTAATATTTGATTGATTATTTGTATGTGTTTTCTTTTATTTATTTTTGTTTGACTATTCTTTTCAAGTGATATTAGTTTATGAACATATTGCATTTGCAACAACAACTAGCACCATTGGACCCTAAAATCAAAAGGACCTTGCATCGAAGGAGAAGAGAAAATCAAACTAGAAACATAAATGATCCACCTAATCCTGATATGCTTTTGATAATGAACAAGGATAAGGCTAATAGCAAGATAGAAATTAAGATGATTATAGACCAAGGACCATTCGAGATTATGCCACACTAAGGTGGAATGAGGAGCATAGAATGGTTGTGCTGCCTTGTCAATAGTATTTTGAGCTTAAACCAATGACGATCACAATGGTTCAAAGGAACCAATTTTCAGGATAGAAGATAGAGGACCCGGTGCAGCACTTGGATATATTTTTAGGGATAAGTGACACAATCCAAATTCTAGGTGTATCAATGGATGCAATTCGGTTAAAGTTATTTCCCTTCACACTCGTAGGGAAAATGAGAGATTGGTTATCTATGCTTCCTAGTCAGTCCATTCAATCATGGAAGCAAATGTAAGAAAAATTCTTGGTTAGATTCTTTCCACCAAAGAAGACAGAGAGCATAAGGAACAATAGCTATAATTTTCAGCAATTGAGTGAAGAGTCCTTCCATGAAGCATGAGAGAGGTTTAGAAGATTGCTAAAAAGCTATATGCTTCATGAAATTGCCATGCACTAATTGATGTTAACTTTCTATACATCTTGCAACCCCAATATAAGATCTTTATTAGATACGGCATCCAAGGGTTGCTTTATGAGCAAAATTCTTAAAGAGGTATTCTTACTACTTGATGAGATGGCAATGTATGAAGTTTAATGGGCCGATGCAAGAGCATTGAACAAGATACAAGGAGTTTATAGCATAGATGAGGTTACTATGTTAAAGGCTTAAGTAAAGTTATTGAAGAAGGAGTTGAATGGTTTAAAAATTCAGAATGTGTCAGCTATTTCAAAAGATGGAAATGCATTTTGTTTGTAACCTCAGCAAGTGCATTGAATTGATAAGTAATATAATGGAGTATATTTAAAACCCCAAAGATTATCGAACCCTAGGGACTAGTTTATGTAATTGAACTTGATTGATTACAAATATGTGTTAAAGAATTTCCTAAGTGTATGTTGGTGTGAGTTATATTTATCAAATTTTAACAAATAAAATGAAAGTGATTTAAATTAAAAATGTAAAACAAAGAAGTGCAGTAAAACAAAGTGTAAAAGTTTAAATAATAACAATAACTAAAAATGCAATTTAGGAGTCAAATCCTCCCCATACCCAATAAAAGATTCATTTTAACATAAAATTCATATATTTTAGATGTGGATGACCCAACTAAATCCAAGTTTACCATTTCAGAGGTAACTATTCTAACTATCCAATTTCCCATTCTGGAGCCAATCCGATAGCTAGTTTAAGCATGGGTCTAATAAATCCTAAATATGAATTATTTTTCCATTTTGGAGCCAACCAATCTAATGCCCATTCATTTTCCCTCCTATTTCTGGATCTAGAATACATCAACTTAACATTTTATAGCCCCTATTCTGGAATCACCATTAAATATGCAACAAATGTATGTTAAAATAGAGCATACATAATATCTCCTTCAAACAAGCATAAATCCATTAACTTGAATAAGATAATAGCTAAATACTTGAATAACATCAATATCAAAATCATCACAAGGGAAAAGAAACATTCGAAATTATATTTAATTAAATAAGCTTCATTCTCTTATATGGGTATAAGGATTCAAATATCCTCAAACAACTAAAAGACTACTCACTATACATGGTATAAAATACAAAGACAAAATAAAAGGAAACTCTTCAACCCATTTGTTGAAGATAGATTTGAAGTTTGGAGCAGCTCATTCTCTTTAATTTAAGCAAAACTTGATTGAAATCCAAAGTTGTATATGTTTTAAATAAGCTAAATCTATAGTTTTTGTTATTAAAAGTATAAAACCCTAATAAAAATGAAGTTTTTACGAATAAGAACAAAGCTTAAAACCCTAAAAATCTATAGAAAAAGCAAAAAAACTACATTCTATAGCTAAAACTCTAAAATTTCCTTAAAAAATGCCTTCATGAACCAAACAGAAACTCGGCTTTTATAGTATTTGCAGAGGCACATGATGGAGACACTTTGGTCTCTATTTTGTACAATCAATTAAAAAAGTACTGTAGTAGTGGCACATGGTGGAGACTATTTGGTCTCTACCATTTTTACCCTTCTGGACTAAAGCTCCTCGAACTCTACTTGGCACACGGTAGAGACACTTTGGTCTTTGTCGTGTGCTTTAGTGAAATGGTGCGCTTTGGCAATTCTGCATGGCACAAATTGGAGACCATTTTGTCTGTGCCATGTGAAAGGTCTAATTTCTACAAAAAGTAAAAATTCACCATTAAGCACACAAAAACTTCATAATTCTCAATATTATCCCATTTATAAAAAAAGGAATTTAACACACAAAACATGAAAAACATGCAAAATGAGACACAAATATAAATAAAAATATACTGAAAATAAATATTAAATTAGAGTTATAAAATACCTCACACTAAGCTTTTACTCGCTCTTGAGTAAACGAATAGATCACATTCTTGCATACTCAAACTTAAAGAGAGAAATCACAAATTTAGAGAAGGTTAAATAAAACTATAGCAAAAGTCACTAAATAAAATCTTAAACCAAAAATAATTCAAGGTAAGCTATATTAGCTAGTCTCCTAATGTGTGTGTGCTAGGCCTAAAACCATTAAAATGACTTTTAAAACCTCAAAAGCTCTAGTGCAATTCGACAACCAAGAAAAGAATTCTTGTGCAAAAATTTACATATGTGATTTCATGCTTGAAACTCAAGAGACGCCATATGCCTCTCCTTTAGCATCAAAACCCGAAGGTCATCTCTACAAATAGATTTAAACAAAGCAAGATCTTTAGGTCTTAAATAGGTTATAATGTGGCTAAGGTATGGCTAATAAGAAAAGGAAAAGGATATGCATTCCATAACAGTTTTTCCATATGAAGATTACTAAGGGGAAGAAATCCCTAAAAAAATTTTGTTATAAGCACATTAGCTCAAATAACGCTTTAAAGGCTATTAGCTTTTCTCTATTAACAAATAGAGTACCCCATAGTTAGATTGAACCATGATTTTTAGCTCTTTTTTTTCACAATTAAAAGAAGCTAGAGCAATCAAAACTATATATTTACAAGTAGGGACTAGTAGAATTCCTCTTGAGGACTACATTCTAAAAATTTCCAGTATCTCACTGGACAATGGCAATGTATCCCATCTTTATACCTATAAACTTTTAAGCACAACCCTTCTCTTGTTTGAAACATCTTAGAAAAATTTTATCTTACTCACTCTTAGAATGGCTAGTTTTATAAGTGTAAAACAAAGGCTTTTTAACCTAAAAGCAATAATATAAGCACAATCAATAAAGATTAGCTTAGCACACATTTCCCATGCTCATATAAGCTCAAAAGGGCTTGCAAGGGATATTATATACAATGGTAGGTCAAAGGTCTTTTCAAAGTTTAATTAAGAAAATTCTGCCTAAGTTATTTCTAGCCTTACTTTTGAGTTATTTTAATTTCTTCGAAGGGTGATGAAGAAGGTTCTAGTGCTCTAGAATTCTCACTATCTAAGTCATTTCTAGCCTTACTTTTGAGTTGTTTTAATTGCTCTAGTAGTCAACATGTCCAACCTGCTAGTGATTTTGCTATACTTATATGAGGACAGAGTAACTACTGTAGCATCCACTTGTTGAAGCTTCATTGTCATCTTGACCACGTTATTTAGATATGTTCTCTTGGTGGACATAACCAGACAACCCTGCTTCAGGAGGAATCTAAGATCATCTATCAGCATTGACATGTTCCTTAGTATCTTTCTATCTATAAGGATGTGCGGTTGACTGCCCTGGCTAGCATAGTGACTATTCCACCCAATGTAATCTTAGTTAGCCTCTTTTGACATGTTTTCAGCTGGTCAATCTTGGCAGCAATGAACACTACTCTATTTAGG
>JBBPFJ010000056.1:818235-838652 GCA_037975025.1 Excoecaria agallocha
TATTTAGGGGGATAGAATGCTACATTTCATACGAGATGATTGCTTTGTTGGCATTGTTGTTCCCAGGGCTACCAAGATGAGTGAAAATAGCAAGGGCCAGGTATCGGTGTAAGATCCTCAAAGGGTGATTCCTTAAATGATGGGATTTTATATTGCCTATTTTAAACTCAATTAGTTCATCCTCATTCGAGATACTAGCCTATATTTCTTACTTGTTTAGGTTTTTAATGCCCCTCATAACGTAGAGATTAAACCCTAGATGAGAAGCAAACTTATTGAAGTTCATTTGGTATGAGATCCCCCATAGCCAAAAGCTCACTGTACCCTCATCATCATAGTCATTCTTTCCTATCCTTTTCTTTACTATGGCTAAGAAGTCCCTTATGAGGTGTGGGTGCACAATCTCTCTCCTACTTATAAACTCAGTCCATCCTACATTAGCTATCAATTGGTTCACTTCTGCTCTCAAATTGAATTCCTCTAGTACCTCCATATCCATGTATAGAGTTGTCGTGTATTCAGCTTGTGAAAAGATAGCCCGATCTTCTTTGAATTCTGATGGAACCCAAATGATGGGATTTTTACCTTATTGGTTTTTTATGGAGCTAAGGATGAAGAGCCAGCTTCCTGCATTTAACATTTGGACGCCATTGCAAAGAAAAACAATTTCCATTAAGCCTAACACATATTATAATGGAGAAAAACAATGTTCATCATAATACAAATGTAGGAAAAGGCATTCTACAAGCACAAAACATAAAGGCAGAAGAAAGTGAAAAATTGGCAAATTCAGCACACACGATTAAACATGCCTTGAGTAATACATACAAGGTTTGCAAGAGCAATATAAATGACTAATAACTACACAATGCATTAAAAAGAAACACTGCTTGATGCACACTAAAATAACAATCCCTACCAAGCCTAATTGACTAATGGAACTACTACCCTAAATTACCATGCTTTATGGCTAATTAATGACCGTGGCATATGAAAAAATCAAGGTAACAAACAGAGGAAACAAGTTCCCACAGACAAGGCCATTTCTCAAAAGTACAAGCATGGCAATAACATTTAAAATAGGGCAAATAATTTGTATAATCGCCAATGTCAGTTAAAGAGCTAAACTTTTATAGACATTGGTTGGACAAGTGAAATATAATGTCAAACATACATGTAAATGCACAAATTACATTCTAAACATTTAAAAGAAATTGCTCTTAATGATTAAGGCCTAAAAAACATAGGTTGGTTGGCCAAAAACAAAAATTAAACTTCTTTGAGTCATTTAATCAAACATAAGGCATGCATGTTTAAAATTTGTAGTAGAAAAGCCATTCTATAGGTTCTAACAATTTCAAAATGCCAATTTCAGTGCCTAGAATGACAAAATTCATGCATACCACTAAGACAAGAAGTAAGAACATGTAAACCCACATTTTAATAGAACTTAGGCAAGTAAAATTTGCTTTAAACAACACAAAAGATCTATAAATGCATAAACATAGAAATGCTAACAATAAAACTCCTAACTCCATAAGAATCAGTTAAAAAGAAAACTATATTAGAGAGTGTAAATGAAAAAGAAGTTGATAGAGATACTTACTTGATAATCCTTGCTCACAAGATGAAAAAAAATACAAAGAAAAAGGAAAGATGAGTTCTTGAGCCAGAAATGAGAAGAGAAAGAAGAGACAAGATGAATAGAATGCTAAGAGTTATAAAAAATAGGGGTATTTAAAGTAGGACACGATTGAAAGCCCTTGGCACATGGCATAGACCAAATGGTCTCTATTGTGTAACACACAACACATCAAAACGTACAACATCAATTTTTAAGGGACATAATAAAGACAAAATGGTCTCTATCATGTAACCCATTTTGTATTGAAATATTCAATTTGTACACGGCAGAGACCAACCCTTCTGTACTGAAAATTTTAACTTGAACACGATGAAGACAAAGTGGTCTCTATCATGTACACTCTTTTATACTAAACCATCTAATTGCCCACGGTAGAGACCAAATGATCTCTGCCATGTAACCCCTTCTGTAACTAAAACTACATCTTGCACACGGCAGAGACCAAATGGTCTCTACTGTATGCAACCCAATTTTTACACAATTTTGAATTCTAACACTATCTTTTATGCACAATTACTCAAGTAGCTTCACACCTATCTTAGAAAGCATTCATTCATAAATTGATCACCAAATAGTTAGCTACAACACACTAAAAAAACAAAACTTAAAAACTAAAAGCACCAAACATAACTAAACAAAAGTAAATATAGAGATAAAGTTATAATTAGTTCTAAGTTTAACAAGTTGCCAACTCAACTTTGAACACACTCACTGAACGTCTTCTATTGTCATGACCATCAATGCAACTTTAAACCTAAATTTGAAGTACCATTTCAAACGGTGACCGTTGACAATGAACTCCCTGTTATCGCTTAGATGTTTGACAATGACAACTCTATATTGAGTAACACCAACCACTTCATAAGGCCTTTTCCATCTTGATTTGAGCTTTTTAGGAAATAATCACAATCGGCTGTTTTACAGGAGCACTTTCATTATGGGCACAAACTTTTTTGCATTCAACTTGTTATCATGCCGATGCTTTGTTTTCTCCTTGTATGATTCAACAATTTTGTATGCCCATAATATAATCTCACCAAGCTCATTCAACTACAATAATCTTTTTTCACTTGCATTCTTGAGCTCAAAATTTAGAAATTTAACAGCCCAAAATGCTTAATGTTTTGGTTCCATAGGCAAATGACATACTCTCTAACTCGTAACTGTATGAGTTGGGATGAGTTTATTTTGCTCATTCTCTATCACTATCATCCCTACCCTCTTAAGAATGCATTGTACCAAACTTACCCAACTGCTGTTAGAGATAAGAAAGATAATACCTACGTCTAGCAATTTTAAAACTTCTTTCTTGACTACCTCTTGTATTGTTGAATTTAATCTTCTTTGCAGTTGCACAACTAGTTTGCAATCCTCTTCCATTAGGATATAGTGAGTATAATAAGTCAGGCTAATTCCTTTAAGATTCAATGTCTCCCATTCGATTGCTCTCTTATGCCACCTTAGCACCTCTATCAGCAATTCTTCTTAAACACCTATAAAAATAGAAGATATTATCATTGACTTTATTCCATCTTCCAAAAATATGTATTTTAAATGAGGAGGGAGAGGTTTGAGTTCAATTTTTGTGTCACCCTTTGGAAGTTCAAACTCTTCTTTCTTTTGATCCTGTTTTCCACACTCATCTTTGGTTATACCCTCTTCTTTGGTTAAATGTATTAAACAACTCTTTAATGGATCATCCAATAATATTTCCTCTTGTACTTCCTCTCTACAATCCTTAATAGCATCCATAAAGCACAGTGACTCCTTAAAATCACACGATGGGTGCTTCATCACCTTGTTCATATAAAAAATTATCTCTTCATCATTAAATCTCAAAGTCATTGTCTATTTATATACATCTATGAGTGCTTTAGCAGTGTTTAGGAATGGTCTTCCCATAATCAACAAAACCTTCTTGTCCTCATTTATATCCATAACTATGAAGTCCATTGGAAAAATGAAATTGCACACTTTAAAAAGCAAATCCTCTATGACTCTTTTTGGATGCTTGATCGAGCGATCTGCCAATTGAAGGGTCATCTTTGTTTCTTTAATATCACCCAGCTTTAACTTCCTGTAAATGGAATATGGCATTAAATTTATGCTTGTTCCTAAATCACACAATGTATTTCCCATAAAATTTCCCCTAATTCAAAGGGTATTGTAAAACTCCCTAGTTCCTCTAATTTAGCTGGGATTTTGTTTGTGAGAATGGGACTATAACTCTCAAACAACTAAACAATACCTATCCCTTCTAGTTTCTTTTTATTTGAGCATAGGTCTTTCATAAATTTTGCATATATTGGCATATGAAGTAAAGTTTTAGCAAATGGCAAATTCACATGCAATTTCTTGAACATATTTAAAAATTTCTCTAATTGCTCATTATTTCTTTCTTTCCTAGCCACTAAAGGGAATGACAAATGTGCTGCGTCAAATGGTAAATTAGAGTTAATAATGGCCTTACCCTTGTCTTTAGTCTTTGGAACCTCTTCTACATTCTTAGGATTAGAATCACATACCTTTGTTGTTAGCTCCACCACTTTAAAAGAAGATGAAATGTACCTTATTTAGCTCCTTGAACTTCTTTACAACTCCTTAGAGTGATAGGTTTGGATTTTTCTTTAGGATTTTAGTCAACATTAGAAGGAAAGGTGCCCTGCTACCTTATAGAGATTGAATTGGCCAATTGCCTTATTTGCATTTCTAAGTTCCTCGTAGCTGCATCCTGGTTCCTATTCCATTGTTCTTATGACTTCCACCTTGTGTCTAGGCTAGACATGAATTATGTTTAGCTAGATATAAAGCTAGCAAACATATCCTCTAGATTTGGTTTCTTTTCATGTGGTGGGGGTTATCTAACTTGGAATCCAAGAGGTTGGAAGTGTGTTTGGTGATCTTGAAGTGCTTTGTATAGTGCTTGAAAATGAGTGTTTATTGCTACAGGTTGATATTATTGGTGATAACCTTGATTGTGACTACTTTGAGCATGTGTGGGTGGATTGATTAGAGTTATTGGTTGGGTGTTTGAAGTGGTAGCTTGGATACCCTCTTGCTAAAAGAAATTGAGGTAATTCCTCCACCCAAGTTTGTAGTGGTTGCTAAACGAGTCATTTTTTTTTAAAGTCATATAAAGCATTCACTTCTTCCATTCCTTGAGTGTAGGGTTTGATCGCCTTAGGTTCACTCCCCAAATTACCTTCAAATACACTCCTATCTTGAGAAATTGCTAAAACATTTTGAATTTTTAAACCATTTAGCTCATTCTTCAATAACTCCATTTGAGCCTATAACATAGCAACCTCATCTATGCTGTAAACTCCCTATCTCTTGTTTCATGCTTTTGTACTAGTCTATTGAGCTTTATTTATTGTCATCTCATTAAAAAGCAAAAATGACTCTTTAGGGATTTTGTTTATAAAATTACTGCTTGATGCTGCATCCAATAAAAATCTTATATTGGGGTTGCATGCTATATAGAAGGTTGACATCAATTGGTGCATCACAATCTTATGGTATGGATAGCTTTTCAACAATCTCTTAAACCTTTCTCAGGCTTTATGGAAGGACTCTTTACTTAGTTGCTGAAAGTCATAGATGTTTCTTATGCTAGCTATCTTTGTAGGTGGGAAAAACCTAACTAACAATTTTTATTACATTTGTTCCCATTATCGAATGGACCAACTAAGAAGCATGGATAACTAGTCTCTCATTTCCCTATAAGTGAGAAGGGAAAAAGCTTCAGTCGTATTGCATCCATTAATACTCTTTGTATTTGGATCGTGTCATTTATCTTTAGAAAGATATCCAAGTGCTACACTGGGTCCTTTATCTTCAATCCAAAAAATTGGTTCCTTTAAACCATTGTGATCATCACTGATTTTAACTCAAAATGCTATTAACAAGGTAGCATAACCATTCTATACTCCTCATTCACCTTGGAGTGGCGTAATGTTGAATGGTTTTTGGTCTATAACCATTTTGTTTTTGTCTTATTGTTTCCCTTCTCCTTGTTCATTCTCAAGAAGTACATTAGGATTAGGTAGATCATCCATTATTCTAAATTGATTTTCCCTTATTCTTCGATGCAAGATCCTTTCGATTTCAGGGTCAAACGGTGTTAGATGTTGTTGCAAATGCAATTTGTTTATACACCAGTATCACCTGAAAAGAATAGGTAACCAAAAATAAATAAAAGAAAAACACAAAAATAATCAATCACATATGCACATAAACATGCCAATCCTTATAAATGGCGCCAAAAACTTATTCTCAACCTTAGCAAGTGCATTGAATTGATAAGTAATATAATGCAGTATTTAAGTCCCCAAAGATTATCGAACCCTAGGGACTAATTATTAGTGTAAGCCCTAGTCCCAATACATTATTATAAAGCATTTAATTTAATAAATGAGGCATTTGTTTTATCTATTGTATTCCTATGCATATCAATTGATAAAACTATCCAAGAATGATGTTTTAGTTTAAGTTATCATGTGTGAGGCACATGGTTGTAAGACCTTAAAATAATACAGACTTCATTCTAAATATCCTTAGTCAGTCATTATTATGGGAATAACAATGAATTAAGACTAGTATGCTCTCTTTGGTAAGATGAATTCTGTCTTACGGATTATAAGGACAAGAGTGTCAATCAAAGATCATAGATACATGTTTAAAACATGGTATCTAGATTCGATCCATTCATGAAAACACTACATGATACAAGTCATAAGTGTTTCGCATGTGCAAGTTTTGCATCAGAGTTCTTAGACCTAAAATCTCTATGAAACTATTTATGAATTACTGTATACTTTGACATACACTTAACGTACTCGTAATAGGGTGACAAGTATGGGTATGCTTGGGTATGCATTGATTCATGTTATAAAGCATGAGAGAAGTGAAGGGATTACCCCTTTCAATAAGAGAGAAAATATCATTGGCTACTTGATCAATGAAATGAGAAGTGTATGGCCATACCGAGATGAAATAATGAGTAATCATTATTTATCTAAGAGTTCGGTGTCACTGGAATATCAAGAAAGGAATTAATATATATATGAGGATAATTAGATCCATGCCTTATATTAATTCTAATATTGAAGGGTAAGGGACTATGAAAAATTGCATTAGGTCACTAGATCCATTTGCATTTTCATTTAATTTGGAATGCTATAATATCTTGCTAGAGAATATATATAGCCTTTGAATTAATTAATTAATTCATTGCCAATATTAAATAGACCTATAGGATCGCACACAAAGCATTGGGCTTAAAACATTAAAAATAAAGTATTGGGCATTAATTTGGACTTTTAATTAAAGTCAAATTAATGTATGTAATGGGTATTAAAATTACTAAATGGACCTTGACCTATGAGAGATGGATTTATGGCATTAGTAGGTTTAATTTCAATTAATTAATTATCTTAAATTAATTAAGTTAATTGAGTATTAAATCCTAAATTATATTTGAATCAAAATAAATTACTTTAATAGGAGATAATGTGACCAAAATTCAAGGAATAATCCTAGTGAATTTCGGCAACCATTAATCCCTAATGAAGTAGTTGATTTTAATTAAATGACTAATGCTAATTTAAATCAATTTGAATTTGAAAACCTAAAAGAATTTAAATTAATTTAAATCACTTAATTAGGGAGTGATGGAGGCTGAAAATATTCCTAATTGCAAGGGAATTTCAGCATTACCTCTTTCCTAAATTAATGGTATAAATTAATTAATTCTAGTTTTAAACCAAAGTGACAAATATCTTTCTTTGTACCACCACTCTTAAGAGAAAGGATTTTTTCTTCATCTCTTGTGTTCTTGGGCAGGAATAGCAACCTAAAAGGAAAACAATATTAGATCTTGTAGCTTCAATCCATTACCATTGCCAAATATTTAAACATAGAGCTAGCACTCTTGATTTTAAGCCTTCCTTACAATTGTGTGTGTGAGAATAGAGAGGAGTGGCGTAAAGGCTATTTCTTTGGCATTGGTGATCAAGACCTGAAGCATATAAGTTTATCCTATTTGCTGGTCATCATCAAAATCAAGATTTAAAGTGCATCTAAGATTGTAAGTTTTGAAACCCTAAAATTGCGTGTTTTCGATTCTTGTTATGGATTACATGGTATGTATGATCAATTTTTATTATTTTCCGCAGTATGATCATCATGTATATGCCATGTTATATCCCATTAGTGGTATCAGAGCCTAAACATGCTTATTTTAGTGCTTTAGATGCATTAAATAATTATTCAAAAATCATTCGTTTAAAAACATGCATGTTGAAATTTCATGTTTTGAGTTTTTTGCATTGTTTTTGTGTAAAAATGATTTTAAATTATTAGATAGGTATTATAATTATTATGAAATTTTAATATACTATCCTAAGATGTTCTTAGAGCTATTCATGGTCGGATTTAATTATAAATACCTGATGGTACATGTTAATCTTGAAACTACGTGCTAGTTTGCATGATATGTGTTTATTTAACAACTAGTTTTTAAAATTAAATGTATAAACATGTTTGGCATGTTTGTAAGTGATTTTTAAAGATTAATAATATGTTTGGACATATTTTAAAATTTATTTTAATTCTGGTCCATGACAATTTAATTGATTAATTTTAAAATTACTTAAAACTATGACTAGTTTGTGTTTGTTACATGTTTAATCAACATTGTTTGTGTTGTTTTGATTAAAATGGAAAAAACACATTTATCAAATATGAACAGAACCTTAAATCAATGTTTATGACCTTATTTAAATTATTAAATGGCTCATAAAATCATTTTAAGTGTTTGTGTATTTTTTGTGGCATTATATGAGCATTAAATAACTAGTTTCATTGTTGTTTGTTTGTTTTAGTATGAATGCCATGTATGATATATGTTCTTCATGATTTTATGTTTTAATTCATGTAGGCACATATTATATGTATTTTTAATATTTATGGGCTGTATGAAAAAATTAAAAATGGAAAAATTGGAAATTATACTAGAGTTGATTTATAGCACAAATCTAACTAGTTAGTGTTTTGGGCTTTTAAGAGAACTTATTCAATAAGAGAATTTAGTCCATTAGGCTTCAGCATAGGACCATCATGGGGTCTCCTCTTAAAAGTTCAAGTACACAATTTCCATTAATGGGCTTAGCTAAATTAATTAAAATTGGACTTTGTTTTATCCATGAATGTTATGTATATTTATTTGCTTGTTTTGTGTGATGAATGGATATGCATGGTGCATTCATGGGCCCTGGGATTTTGTAATTAAATATGGCATGCGAGCCATTATGTATTATTGTAAAAGTTTCATTTATTTCTTAGAATTGAATTTATTTGAAGACTTTGTAAATCAAGAAAAAGCCCACCAGAGTGGAGAAGCCCAACTCGAAGATTCTTATGTAATAGTATAGAATCTTAGTTGTAAGTTTTTGGGCCCATGTTTGTAACGCTTTACTTTATACAATTATATATATATATATGCATGTTATGAATTGATGACAAAGCGTATGCCATGTAAGCCGTAATAAAATGAATCCCTAAAATAGTAAGTCTCAAAGTTGGCTTCCCAATTCGAAACATGTCAAGGCATCGATCATCAATCACATAGACTAGGAGTCCTAGATGCGCCCAATTATCTTTGTGAGGCATGGATTGTGAATGTAGGTTGGACTTAACATGTAAAGGGATGCTTAGACCTAGGCAACTAATAAATAGGTTTGTGCTGTAACATCTTAAGATGTTAGCCCATTTGATCCAATAGTCATGTATAAGATATGATTGGAGTTATCCTACCTAAGTAACTTAACTTGTTAGGTGTACAAGCTCAGCTTGACTAATAAGTTGTTGTGAAAAGTGGATCTTGGCCCACATTAAAATCACTAATGCAAATTATTTAAAGGGAAATTAATTTGGTTTGTGGGATCATAAATAAGACCTCATTTAATCTTGCTAAGTTTTCATTGTAGATTGAAAATGGCTTCTTCAAACAACAACTTTTCATTGAGGTCAGTCCTGGAAAAGGACAAACTGAATGGCACTAATTTCATAGATTGGTCTTGAAACTTAAGAATAGTTCTTAAATAAGAGAAAAAGTTATATGTTTTGGATGCACCCTTACCCGAGGAACCTTCTAGGAACACCTTTGCAGTTCAAAAGGAAACTTTTAAGAACAAGAAAAGCGACTCCAATGATGTGACCTGTCTGATGCTGGCCACTATGGTGCCTGACTTGCAAAAGCAATTTATGGACCAAGAGGCTTATGCGATTATGGTGCACCTCAAAGAGATGTTCCAAGAGCAAGCTCGTCATAAGAGGTTTGTGACAACAAAGGCCTTAATTTCTTGTATGATGACTGCGGGTACTCCTGTTCGTACCCATGTACTCAAGATTGAAGGGTATCTTGATAATCTTGAGAAGCTTGAGGTACAAGTCTTGAAGGAATTGGCCACTAACTTGATCTTAGGTTCATTGACTGATGATTATGATCCATTTGTCATGAATTATAAAATGCATGCAATGAACAAGACAGTTACAGAGCTTCATGGGATGCTTAAGAATGCTGAAGAGAACATTCGAAAGACTAATCCCATACTTATAGTTTAAGGAGGCATTAAGAAGGGACCCGCTAAAGGAAAAGGAAAGGGAAAGGCAAAACCCAAGAATGACCTAGCTCGGCTCAAGTCAAATGGGAGTGCACCTCAGGACCAACCTAAGCCCAAGGCGCAAAGCTCAAGGAGAGCAAGAGCACATGCTTCCATTGCAACAAATTAGGGCATTGGAGAAAGAATTGCACTCTCTTCAAGGAGGAATAAAAGAAGAATGGAGCCAAGGCATCTAGTTCTAGTATTTTTGTTGTTGAAATTAACCTTTCTATTTCTACCACTTGGGTATTGGATATCGGTTGTGGTTCTCACATTTGTTCAAATGTGTAGGGGCTAAGAAATAGGCGGTTACTTGAGAAGAATGAAGTGGACCTCCGTGTGGGGAATGGAGCACGAGTTGCTGCTATAGAGATAGGCGACTATCAACTTACTTTACCTTTCGGACTTTGTTTAGATTTGAAAAATTGTTATTATGTGCCTACTATGAGCATAAACATTATTTTAGTTTCTTGTTTGGATTTGGATAGATTTGATTTTGTTATTAATAATGGCAATGTTCATTTTTGTCGCCAAGGGATTTCATATGGCAATGCCATGTTGCAAAATGGCCTTTATATCCTTTATCTACAAAATAAAGAGTCCATATACAACATTAATACAAAGAGGGTTAAATCAAACGAATTAAACCCTACTTACTTCTAGCATTATCGTTTAGGGCATGCAAACGAAAAATGCATTTCATGAATCCATAAATCTGGAGTGCTTGGGTCATTCGACTTAGAATCTTATGACACATGGGAGCCATGTTTGCATGATAAAATGATGAAAAGTCCTTTTAACAAGAAAGATGAAAGGACTAATGACTTATTGGAACTAATACATACCGCTGTATGTGGACCATTAAGTACACAGGCTAGAGGTGGTTTTAGCTACTTCATGATGTTCATAAATGACTTTAGTAGATATGGCTATGTCTATCTAATAAAGTACAAGTCTGAAACTTTTGAGAAATTCAAAGAGCTTAAGAACAAAGTAGAAAAATAACTTGGCAAAAGTATAAAAGCCATTCAATCAGATCAAGGTGGTGAATACTTAAGCCAAGAGTTTGACAGTGATCTGAAGGAGTGTGGTATTATCTCACATCTCACTCCTCCTGGAACACCACAATTGAATGGTGTATCTGAAAGGAGAAATCGAACTCTATTGGATATGGTTCGATCAATGATGAGTCAAACAAATCTTCCTGTCTCTTTTTAGGGTTATACATTAGAAACTGCTGCATTTCTACTAAACTGTACACCAACTAAAGTAGTTGAGAAGACACCATACGAGGTATGGACTGGGAAAGAACCCAATATGTCATTTCTCAGGATTTGGGGCTGTAAAGCACATGTTAAGAAATTAACATCTGACAAACTAGAGTCCAAATCCACTGTCTGCTTGTTTGTGGGTTATCCTAAATAAACAAAGGGATACAGCTTTTACTTACAAGCCGAGAACAAAGTATTTGTTGCTTGCAAGGCTATTTTCTTGGAAAAGGAGTTCCTTCTCAAGAAAGACAATGGGAGTAAAGTAGAACTTGGAGAAATTCAAGCGCCACAAACTCCTATAGAGGATGAGTTGGAAATGGGATCAAATTCACAACCAATTGTGGAAAAAAACCCATTGCACAAGAACCTAAAAGGTCTGGTAGGGTACGTCAGGAGATTGAGAGATACGGATTTCTAATCACCGACAGTGACATTATTGAGTTAGTAGATCGTGAGGATCCTACTACCTATCGAGAAGCTATTAAGAGCCCAGACTCAGAAAATTGGCTTGAAGCCATGAAATTCGAGATGCAATCAATGTACGACAACCAAGTTTAGACCTTGGTTGATCCACCAGAAGGTGCTAAGGTAATTGAATGCAAGTGGCTATTTAAACTCAAAGCTGATAAGACCTACAAAGGCAGAATAGTAGCAAAAGGTTTTCGACAAACTCATGGTGTAGACTATGATGAAACCTTTTCACCTGTAGTCATGCTCAAGTATATTAGGATCTTGCTCGCCATAGCTGTATATCATGATTATGAGATATGGAAAATGGATGTCAAAACTGCTTTCCTCAATGGAAATTTACTTGAGGATGTGTATATGATACAACTTAAGGGTTTTGTCAATCCCAAGCATCCTAAGAAGGTTTGTAAGCTTCAAAAATCCATTTATGGATTAAAGCAAGCATCCAAAAGTTGGAATCTTCATTTTGATGAGGCAGTCAAAGAATTTGACTTCATAAAAAATGAAGATGAGCCTTGTGTGTACAAGAAGGTTAGTGGGAGCATAATAGTATTTCTGGTCCTATATGTGGATGACATCCTTCTCATTGGGAATGACATTCCAACATTACAAAAGGTTAAGCAATGGTTGGGGAAGTGTTTCTCAATGAAAGACTTAGGTGAAGCCGAGACAATACTTAGTATTCAGATCTATGGAGATAAATTGAATCGGCTTTTGGGACTAAGTCAAGAAAAGTACATAGACAAAGTACTAAAGCATTTTAGTATGGGAGACTCAAAGAAAGGATGCATACCTTTATCTTTGGGAGTTTCTTTAACTAAGGAACAGTGCCCTAAAACCAAAGAGGAAAGGGACAACATGAGTGGAATCCCATATGCATCTGCTATTGGATCTATCATTTACGCTATGTTATGTACTAGGTTGGATGTTGCTTATGCACTGAGTATAACCAGTAGGTTTCAGCAAGACCTTGGTGAGAAGCACTGGTCTGCTGTAAAGGGGATTCTAAAGTACCTGTGAAGGACTAAGGATCACTTCTTAGTGTATGGTGGTCAAGAAGAGCTCGTCATACAAGGTTATGCCAATGTTGCTTTCTAGACCAGTACTCAGGATTCAAGATCACAATCAGGATTTGTTTTTATTTTGAACGGTTGTGCTGTCAGCTGGAAAAGCTCGAAGCAAGAGACCGTTGCTAACTTAACTACAAAATCTGAGTATATTGCAGCGAGCGAGGCTGTAAAATAGGTTGTTTAGATTAGAAATTTCATTTCTGGATTAGGAGTGGTCCTAAGCATCCTAGATCTATTAGAAATTTTCCGTGGCAACAATGGGGCCATCGCACAAGCCAAGGAGCCCCGGTCACACCAGAAATCCAAACACATACTCAAGAGATACCACCTGATCAGAGAGATCATTGATCATGGGGATGTCAAGATTAGCAAGATAGCAAGTGAAGACAATGTAGCAGATCCTTTGACAAAACAGTTGCATATTAAATATGCACGAAGCTCATTTGAGAGCATTCAGTCTTAGGGCCATGCCCAATTGGGACTAGTGCTAGTGGGAGAATGTTAGTGTAAGCCCTAGCCCCAATATATTGTTATAAAGCATTTAATTTAATAAATGAGGCATTTGTTTTATTGAATGTATTCCTGTGCATATCAATTGATAGAGCTATCCAAAAATGATGTTTCAGTTTAAGTTATCATGTGTGTGGTACATGGTTGTAAGACCTTGAAACAATAGAGACTTCATTTTAAATATCCCTAGTCAGTCATTGTTATGGGAATAACAATGAATTAAGACTAGTATGCTCTCTCTGATAAGATGAGTTTTGTTTTACGGATCATAAGGACAAGAGTGTCAATCAGAGATCATAGATACATGTTTAGAACATGGTATCTGGATTTGATCCATTCATTAAAAAACTATATGGTATAAGTCATAAGTGTTTCTCATGTACAAGTTTTTCATTGGAGTTCTTAGACCTAAAATTTCTATGAAACTCTTTATGTATTACTATATACTTTGACATACACCTAATGTACTCGTAATAGGGTGACAAGTATGGGTATGCTTGGGTATGCATTAATTCATGTTAGAGAGCATGAGAGAAGTGAAGGGATTAACCCTCTTAGTAAGAGAGAAAATATCATCGGCCACTTGATCAGTGAATTGAGAAGTGTATGGCCATACCGAGATGAAATAATGAGTAATCATTATTTATCTGAGAGTTCAGTGTCACTGGAATATCAAGAAAGGAATTAATATATATATGAGGATGACTAGTTCCATGCCTTATATTAATTCTGATATTGAAGGGTAAGGGACTATGCAAAATTGCATTACATCACTGATGCCATTTGCATTTTCATTTAATTTGAAATGCTATAATATCTTGCTAGAGAATATATATAGCCTTTAAATTAATTCATTAAATCATTGCCAATATTAAATGGACCTATAGGATCGCACACAAAGCATTGGGCTTAAAATATTTAAAATAAAGTATTGGACATTAATTTGGGCTTTTAATTAAAGTCAAATTAATGTATGTAATGGGTATTAAAATTGCTAAATAGACCTTGGCCCATGAGAGATGGATTTACGGCATTAGTAGGTTTAATTTTAATTAATTAATTATCTTGGATTAATTAAGTTAATTGAGTATTAAATCCTAAATTATATTTGAATCAAAATAAATTACTTAAATGGGAGATAGTGTGACCAAAATTCAAGGAATAATCCTAGTGAATTTTGGTAACCATTAATCCCTAATGAAGTAGTTGATTTTGATTAAATGACTAATGCTAATTTAAATCAATTTGAATTTGAAAACCTACTAGAATTTGAATTAATTTAAATCACTTATTTAGGGAGTGATAGAGGCTGAAAATATTCCTAATTGCAAGGGAATTTCAGCATTACCTCTTTCCTAAATTAATTGTATAAATTAATTAATTCTAGTTTTAAACCTACGTGACAAATATCTCTCTTTGTGCCGCCACTCTTAATAGAAAGGATCTTTTTCTTCATCTCTTGTGTTCTTGGGCAACAATAGCAACCTAAAAGAAGAACAAGATAAGATCTTGTAGCTTCAATCCATTACCATTGCCAAATATTTAAATATAGAGCTAGCACTCTTGATTTTAAGCCTTCCTTACAATTGTGTGTGTGAGAATAGAGAGAAGTGGCGTAAAGGCTGTTTCTTTGGCATCTGTGATCAAGACCTGAAGCATATAAGTTCATCCTATTTGCTGGTCATCATCAAAATCAAGATTTAAAGTGCATCTAAGATTGTAAGTTTCAAAACCCTAAAATTGCATGTTTTCGATTCTTGTTATGGATTGCTTGGTATGCATTATCAATTTTTATTATTTTTTGCTGCGTGATCATCATGTATATGCCATGTTATATCCCATCATTAATTTATGTAATTTAACTTGATTGATTACAAATATGTGTTAAAGAATTTCCCAATTGTATATTGGTGTGAGTTATATCTATCAAATTTTAATAAATAAAATTAAAGTGATTTAAATTAAAAATGTAAAACAAACAAGTGTAGTAAAGTAAAATGTAAAAGTTTAGATAATAACAATAACTAAAAATACTTTTTAGGAGTCAAATCCTCTCCATACCCAAAACAAGATTCATTTTAACATAAAATTCATATATTTCAAATGTGGATGACCCAACTAAGCCCAAATTTTCCATTCTAGAGCCAACTATTCTAACTATCTGATTTCCCATTCCGAAGCAAATCCGATAGCTAGCTTAAGCAAGGGTCTAATAAATCCTAAATATGAATCAGTTTCCCATTTCGAAGCCAACCTATCCATTGCCTATTCATTTTTCCTCTTATTTCTAGATCTACAATGCATCAACTTTAGATCTAACAACCCCTATTCTGCGATTGCCATCAATATATAGCAAATGTATGTAAAAATAGAGCATACATGATATCTCCTTCAAACAAGCATAAATCCATTAACTTAACTAAGATAACAACTGGGTACTTGAATAAACATCAATATCAATATCATTACAAAGGAAAAGAAACATCTGAAATTATATTTAATCAAATAAGCTTCATTGTCTTAAATGGGTATAGGAATTTAAAGATCCCTAAACAACTAAAAGACTACTCACTATACATGGTATAAAATGCAAAGACAAAAGAGAAGGAAACTCTTAAACCCATTTGTTGAAGATAGATCTAAAGTTTGGAGCAACTCCCTCTCTTTAATCCCAGCAAAACTTGATTGAAATCCAAAGCTATATCTATTGTAACTAAGCCATATATATAGTTTTTAGTATTAAAAGTATAAAACCCTAATAAAAATGAAGTTTTTACAAATAAAAACAAAGCTTAAAACCCTAAAAATCTACAAAAAAGATAAAAGCTACATTCTACAGCTAAAACTTTAAAAATTCCTTCAAAAATGCCTCCTTAAACTAAATAGAACTCAGTTTTTATAGTATTTGTAGAGGCAACGGTGGAGACACTTTGGTCTCTGCAATGTACAATTAGTTAAAAAAGTACTGTAGCAGTGGCATACGATGGAAACCATTTTGTCTCTATTGTGTGCACCCTTCTAGACTGAAGCTCTTCAAACTCTACTTGGCACATAGTGGAGACACTTTGGTCTCTACCATGTGCTTTAGTGAAATGGTATAGTTTGGCAATTTTGTATGGCACACGGTAGAAGCCATTTTGTCTCTATCGTGTGCAAGGTCCAATTTCTGTAAAAAGTCAAAAATTCACCATTAAGCATTCCAAAACATTACAATTCTCAATACTATGTCATTTGGCATAAAAAAGAGAAATTTAACATACAAAACATGAAAAAGATGCAAAATGAGACATAAATAAAGATAAAAATATACTGAAAATAAATATTAAATTGGAGTGATCACATTTGAAAGAGCTAATTTAGGGAATGAACCTAAGGTGATGGAATCCTATGCTCAGAGAATGGAAGAAGTGAATGCTTTATATGACTTTAAAAGAAATGACCCATTTAGCAACCACTATAACCCTAGGTGGTGGAATCACCCCAATTTCTCTTGGTGAGAGGTGACCGGTGTCTAAGAAGTGTTCTAAATTGGCTTAATAATATAGAAAAATAAAGATTAAGACCCCAAATATCAAACCCAAGGGAAACTTTTATGTGTATGAAAAGATTTTGAGTTTTAGAATCAAAATTATGTGTAAAGAGATAAGAGATCCCAAAAGTTATGATGAAAATTAAAAATCGAATCAACTTAACTGACTTGAAATAAATAACAAGAGTAAATTTAAACAAAGGAACAATCAATATTTAAAAGCAACTTTCACTAAAGGACTATCCACCTTAACCTTTTATTGTAATGTTATTAAACTCTTAAAAACACAAGTAATTATGAAAAACTAGATGAATAAGACCTGATACCTTGAAAAAAGAATATCTTTCTTGAATATCAAACTCCCTATTAAGAACAATTTAATATTCAGCATAAAAATCTAGTTTAACTTCCTATACTTTCATTAAACTCTTCTTTTAAGAAAATTCAATTCCAGTATGTTCTCGGTTCCTCCTCTCTTAATATTAATTAAAATTACCAAGACATAATCATCTCAAAACAGAAATTAATCATGCATTGAATCAAAAGCGTAATCCAAGAACATTCAAATCCTCAATGATGCTTAAATCAATTCTGAGTTATTTAAACCAATAAACCAACAATTAATCCAAACACAATCAAACATAAGAATATGCTTAAAATCGAGAAATAATTAACTTGGGTAACATTAAAGCTCAATTAAGTAATCACAATAAAAGATTATGCATTCAAGTATCCTTAGCAAAAGTTAAGAAAATCTACTCACACTTCATAATTCAAAGATAAAAACTAAGTTTAGAAAGAAATTATAGAAAACGTAAATGCACTTTGAAGTCTAATGTAAAAGCAATAGCTAAAGACTCTCTAATCTCCCCCGACTTGTTTCTTGAGTCTTCATTTTATAGGCAAAGCAAAGGCATAAAATAAGAAGTTTCAATCCACCTCAACTTCCTTAATCGAGCATCAAAAAACTTTCTGAAATAATTTACAGAAGACTTTCTCTTTCAGTGAACTTTCTTGAATCAGTAGAATAGGACTTGAAACCACCGAATAACCCTGTTTTGGTCTCTAATCAAGTGTATTCGGTAGAATCATTTTGTGATTCCATCGAATAGGCTTTGTTCTCCACCTTAAAAGAGCCATTCGGTATAATCACAAAGTGATTCCATCGAATGGTCCTTTACTGGACTCCAGATGATGCAATACTTCAATATTTGGTTTTTATTTTTGCAAAATTAATCTTTCAGTCCTTGAACTTTTCCTTTTTCTTTCAATTTTACACCTAAAAACATAAATAAACAGAATTAAGCTCTCAAATCACAAATTAAAGTCTAAATTAACTAAAATACTATAAAACTAACTCAAATAAACTAACTAAAAACACTTAAAAACATAATTAAATGCACACTTATCAATTATCCCACACTTAGCCTTTGCTTGCCCTCAAGCAAACTTGAACCAACCATATTCTTAAATTTATCAAACTTTAACTAAGAAAAATGCAATTCAAAATTAAATTTAGCATTTAATAAGAGCTCTTAACAAAATTTCAATCATAATAGCTTTAAACAAGATTATATCAGCTAGTTTCCTTGTGTGTGTGCAAGACCAAAACATTTTAATCTCCTTTCCAAACCAAAACACCAATGCAATTACATAGCCATGCTTTAGAAAGAATGGACACCTAAATGTACAAATGGTTTCGCACTTGAAACTTTAGAAAAACCATAGGCCTCTCCTTTATCACCGAAACCCGAAGCTCATCTCCGCTAAAACAACTCAAAAGCAACTTAAAATCACATAGGTCTTTTACTAGTTTTAACGAGGCTAAGGTAGTGGTTAATAAAGAGAGGATAAAATATATTCAAAAAGAGTTAGCCACTCACTACCTTAAATAGATCATTACTTCATAATTATAGCTTGTTCCCCATAATCTTTACTTTCTAAGAGTAGTTAAGAATAAGACTGGAATTCTTTAGTAGAAGAATAAAACTAATATTTGCAACAATCACCCTACACTTAAGAACTTTCCATAGATTGTATTATTTTCAATCTTTATTTCTTCTTTCTTTTTCTTTTTTTTTCTTTTTTTTTCTTTTTTTAATTATTCGAGAAATAATGTTGAGGATGAAAGAAAACATAAACTTGATTTCAAGAATAACTTCTTCTACTAATCTCACTTACTTGCTATTCTCATAAAAAGAACCAGTTGAATTTCCATTAATCCATCCAAAGCTAGAGTGGCAACTCTGTTAAGGGAAGACAAAAAGCTTTTTTAAATGGTACTTAATAAGGTAACAAAGAAAAACTAATGTGACATGCATTAATCATGTCCTTTTAAGCTCAAAGTCGGTTAACAATGGTTAAAAATATGTATTAGGGTAGGAAAACAGTCTATAAATTAGGCTTAGTAAGAAAAATTGCCTAGATCATTTTCTAAGTTGCAATGACTTGTTTCTATGCTTTAAAGGGTGATGGGAAAGGTTCTAGTGTTCTAAAAATTCCTTACTCAACTATTTCAATGCATTGGCTTTTCTTTAAGTTCAAAAACTGATCTAATGTGCTTAAGATTTTTAAAACTAACAAATATATGCCAAGTTCAAATGTTATTCTAACTAAAATTCATTAAACAACTTACTTGTCCTACTGCTAACCTAAGAATTTTAACTTATGTACATTCTAAGTTTAAAGTTCAATATGTTCTAAATTTGAGAACAACTGGGAAAGACTAAAGTTTAAGTAAAATTTTTAAGACAAGGTGCTTACACAACATTTAATAGTACCTAAAGTTAACAAAACAGTAAAAACACACCAAACTAACAAAACAAAAGTGCTTAAATGAAAGAGAGTGAAGAGATTTTCAACTTCCTGCAAAATTTCTTTAGATAAGCTCTACCCCCCTCAGAATGTTGTTATCCACAACAACTATCATCACTTAGCTGGTGGTAATGGTGGCGGTGGAAAGTGCTTTCAGAAATTGGTAGTGAACACTTCTAAATTATGCTTCACTTAAAGCACGTGTCCCTACAAGGTGTCCATACGTCCTTCCAGCCTATTCATTCTGGTATTCATTTGAGTTGTAAAAACCTGCATTTGATTAGACAGTGCCTATGGTGGGGGTGCAGGATTTTCAGGTTCAGATTCTGAATCAGAAGTTTTAGCTCTGTTTCTCCCTAAGTTCATGAAGACATTCTGCCCTATCTCACCAATGTCTGCGTGGCTTTTTAATCAAAATCTTCAATCGAGTTAACATGGCATAATCCA
>JBBPFJ010000056.1:838852-961197 GCA_037975025.1 Excoecaria agallocha
TAATCCATGTAAGATGGTTTCCCAATAAACTCCTTGTATCCATGTAATTTACCACTCTAGCCATAATTGTTGCCACTCAAACTAGTGCTATTACCTTAATTTTGGTGCTCACCGTTGCAACTCCTCAATTTCTGACACAAAAGTACTGCCCCATTAATTTGGATTCCCTTAACCATGCATCTCAATAACATACATTCCTCATTGTTAATATTACTTGAGCTTCCTAAGAAACTAAATACAGTGATAGATAGAAACCTGTAAAGAATCCTAAGAGGATGACTTCCTAAAGCCCGAGCCTTAAGCTTGCTAGGTTTGTATTGGCCTAGATTTAAAGGATCTCTAATGAACTCCCAGTTCTCTTATGGTGTAGCATTGGGTAGTTCACCTATCACATTATCTGGGAAACCTAAATGGGCAGCAAATTCAGGAAACATGTAATAAGTTTTTCTTCCGAGCTTGAAACTTACTGTACCAACATCCTGCTCGTCTTCACGGGATAGCTTGAAAGAAGTAAAAAACTGAATTGCAACATGGATAGAATTTTGGGTGTTTGTCAATAAACCATTCCAATCCAATAACAGTAATCAAAGGGTAAACATCATTCCAAAGATTTCCATCTGGGATATCAAGATAAAACTCCTTTAAGTAAAGAGGCTTGACGTATTTGAGTTGCTAGAAATATTCAAACATTTCAGCTTTGTCCTCATCAATATAGGCAGGAATAGACTTTTTGGATGTTGATGCTTTCACTTCTATAGTCTTCTTAGATGGCTCAGCTGGTGCTGCAATTTTAACTACCTTATATTTCTTTGATGTCTTAGATGTGTCAACCTTATTTGTTTTCTTGGAACTCACTAAAAAGATACAAACAAATAAAATTCTATTAGGTAAAATATATGCGCAAAGGATATTGGTGACCAAATTGGTGCAAAAAGATGGTGAAAAATATGTAGTAATAAAACACCATAACAATATGTATCAATTCAAGAATGATTTTGCAAAGTAATGAGATTGAAAATCTTGGACTAAATAGTGAATTTGTTCTTTGAGATATTTCATCAAACATGTTATATGCACAAGTTCATAAGCCAAAATTATATGAAATCTCAAAACTCTAGTACCCTAAAAATTGATCATCAACATATAATTTATCACTAATGACATTTAGCATAACAAATTATAACAATAGCCATCAATAAGAGTGAAATCTCATGAAGAATACAACCTAAATTGACAAATGTAAGCCATGAATTTGTATGCCAAATGATGAAATTGAAAGCAATTAAACACTTACTCGTGATGAATATAGGGTAAGCAACTAAATTAAGAAGAAAATTACACAAGAAAACTTGATTTGATAAAATGCTTAGGTGGGTGGAGGGAGAATAAAAGTGAACAAGCAAGAGAAAATGAGCAATTCAGTGGAATGTGTGCATAAATGGCCTATTTATTATGGACTCGGTAGAATGAGAGGACACATTCAGTGGGATGAGGAAACTCATTCTACCGAATGGCCCTCTACTTCCCCTTAAAGCTTAAAAATTTGCCAAAAACACAAAGTACACATGTGGGAAACACCATTCGGTGGGATGAAGAAGCATTCTACCGAATCATGATGTCCCATTCATTGGAATCAAATTTGATTCTATCGAATGGTCCATCACTGGACTACACGGCCACACATTGGTGAATTCAATCTTAAATTAGACACATTCCCATTCGGTGGGATTAAAAGGCATTCTACCGAATGCTACTCTACTGTAACAATAGACATAGAATTTTATTAGCTAAGCAAAAACTCATGGTATCATTAATCATTTGAAAACACTTGTTGTCATCAAATGCCCACATACTCATTTAAATCATAGTAATTCAACCATATTCTGAGTATTTTAGCACACAATTGACTTGTTTTTATCTAGTCTGCACTTTTGCTTCTCTAAACCGGTATTTTGACTGCTAACTATTCAATATGAAACAACTCCAGGTTCAAAAGCTCTACCATAGGATTGGGTTTCTTGCTAAATTGTACTCATCTCACATTTTTTAAAAACTTCATCATTTTTTTGTTCTCTCAGGAAATTGATCTAACTTCACAAAGCACTTCCTAAAACTAAAACAAGAACAATCAACATAAACAAAACACACACAAAGAAACCAACTGAAAGTAAACAAAATTAATGCATTAAGTAAACTATAAGGGATAAAGAAATTAGTTCTGAGTTTAACAAGTCCTTAGCTAGACTTTGTGCCTCTAATGTTATTCTTGAAATACCATCACTGCTTAAGCCACCTCCACTCTTCTTTCAAAGTATGGCTTCAATCAATGTCCATTCACTTTGTACTCTCTACCATTTTTTGGACTTTTTATCGTTACCATTCCATATTCGTTGCTAGACAAAACTTGATAAGGCCTCAACCATATGGATTTCAGTTTACCTAGAAACAAATGCAACCTGCTGTTATATAATAACACCATCATACCAAGAATAAATTCTTTAAATTTCAAATGCTTATCATGCTAATGTTTTATTTTCTCCTTATAAATTGCTGCATTGTCATATAACCATCGTCGAATTTCATTGAGTTCATTGAGCTGTAACTTTCTCTTGTCTTCTGCGCATCTCAAATCAAAATTGAGAAACTTTATTGCCCAATATGCTTTATGTTCCAATTCAACCAGTAAATGACAAGATTTTCCAAAGATAATTCTAAAAGGAGACATGCCTATATGAGTCTTAAATGCAGTTCTATAGGCCCAAGGAGCCTTATCCAACCTATAATACCAATCTTTCCTAGAACTATTAATAATTTTTTTTAGGATTGATTTTAACTCCCTGTTAGACACTTCCAATTGCCATTTGCTTGAGGGTGATATGGGGTTGTTATCTTATGCTTAACACCAAATTTTTTGAGCAATGTTTTAAATTGATAGTTGACAAAATGCTTGCCTCCATCACTTATAATGGCTCTTAGTTCTCCAAATCTGGTAAAAATATGTGTTCTAATAAATTCGAGCACCACCTTAGCATCACAAGTCCTAGTTGCTATGGCTTCTACCCATTTGCTCACTTAATCTACAACAACTAAAATATATTCAAATCCAAATGAGTTTGGAAATGGCACTATAAAATCTATACCCCAAACATAAGTATGTTATTCAAAGGCATTTCATCTTTTTTAGAAATATTTCCTACCCTTTGACTTTTATCACAAAGCTCTATAAATGATTTAACATCTGAAAAGAGAGTAGGCCAGAAAAAACCTAATTGGAGAATCTTTTGTACCGTACGATTAGGTCCATGATGTCCTCTAACTTCTCCTCCATGAAATTATCGCATAATGTCTTCTTATTCTCCCTTTGGAATACATCTCCAAAGTACTTGATCCGAACAAATCTTGATGTGGTACGAATAATCCTAAAGGTAGTGTTTGGCATCTACTTCCAGGTTTTTCTTTTGTTTCTAAGTGAAATCTTTGGGAAGATAACCTCTGGCAAGAAAATTAACTATATTAGCATACCAAGGAGTCACAAAATTACAAGTATAAATTGCACTAATATATTCATCAGGAAATAAATCAGCAATTTCTCCCTTTTTAATATTGGCATGATCGAGTCATGAAAGATGGTTCGCCACATAATTTTTAGCTCATCTCTTGTCTTTAATCGAGACATCAAATTCTTGTAACAATAATATGCAGTGGATAAGTCATGGTTTGGAATCATTTTTGGCAAAAAGGTGCCTTAATGCTGCATGATCCATCCATACTCTAACTTTGGAACCTAGGAGATAAGATCGAAATTTGTCAAAAGAAAATTCAATTGCTAGAAATTCTTTCTTCGTGGTGGTATAATTGACTTGAGCTCTGGTGAGCGTGTGGCTTGCATAATAAATAGTATAAAAAATATTTTCTTTCCTTTGACCTAAAATCGCCCCCATAGCATAGTCACTAGCATCAGACATGATTTCCAATGGTAAACTCCAATCGGGTGATACAATGACAGGTGCTGTGATTAGCTTGTGCTTCAACAAATTAAAAGCCTAAAAACACTCATCATCAAAGTTAAATGTAGTATCTTTCATCAACAAGTTAGAAAATGGTTTAGCAATCTTAGAAAAATCTTTAATAAAACGATGATAAAAACCTACATGACCAAGGAAACTTCTAATACCTTTAACACTTGTAGGAGGACGTAATTTATCAATAACATCAATTTTAGCTTTATCTACCTTAATTCCTTTTTCAAAGATTTTATGCCCTAGAACTATCCCTTCTTTTACCATGAAATGACATTTTTCCCAATTCAGAACATGATTAGTTCCTTTACACCATTCTAAAACCAATTCAAGATTATTTAAACATGATTCAAAATCATGACTATACAGTGTAAAATCATCCATAAAAACTTCCATAAATTTTTCAATAAAATCATGAAAAATGGCCATCATACATCTTTGAAATGTAGTAGGGGCATTACATAAACCAAAAGGCATCCTCCTATATGCAAATGTACCATAAGGGAATGTAAATATGGTATTTTCTTGGTCCTCTAGGGCTATTGATATTTGCATATACCCCGAATATCCATCTAAAAAGCAATAGAATCTATTTCCCACTAATCTTTCTAACATTTGGTCAATGAAGGATAAAGGAAAATGATTTTTTCTAGTGGCATTATTTAATCTCCTATAATCTATGCACACTCGCCATCCTGTCACAGTATGGGTTGGGATTAATTCATCTTTTTCATTAGTGATTACAGTCATTGCCCCCTTTTTAGGCACACATTAAACGGGACTAAGCCAAGTACTATCAGAGATAGGATAGATAATACTTGCATTAGGGAGTTTAAATGCCTCTTTTTTCACCACCTGTTGCATAGCTAGATTAAGTTGCCTTTGGGGTTGCACCACCAGTTTTAAATTTTCCTTTATTGGTATCCGGTGTGTACAATAACTGGAGCTTATACCTTTTAAGTTAGATGTTTCCCAACCAATATCTGCTTTATGTTTTTTAAGTACTTTAATCAGCATCTTCTCTTCCAAACCTGTCAACAAAGAAGATGTAATTATTGGTTTTCCATTTTTCTCTAAAAACACATATTTTAAATGAGAAGGAAGAGTTTTAAGTTTAGAATCTCCCTTAGGAGGGTATAATACATCCTCTATATGTCCTTCTTCATTATGTTCTCTTTCTAAATCCTAAATTATCTCTTTTTTCTCTTATCTCCACCTCATTTACATTCTTTGGGTGCATTAGACATTTTTTTTAGCTCATCTTCTAAAATGATTTCCTCTTGCTTTTCTTTTATACATTCTTAGACTTCATCAACAAAACAAATTGATTCCTCAAAATCATAGGATGGATGTTTCATTATTTTATTTACATTAAATACCATTTTCTCCTCATTAAATCTCAAAGTGACTGCTTGCCTATGAACATCTATTAAAGCTCTTGTTGTGTTCAAGAATGGTCTTCCAACTATTAAAGGCACTTTTCTATCTTTTTCCATATCCATAACCACAAAATCAACTAGAAATATAAAGTTTTCAACTTTTACCAACAAATCCTCAATAATTCCTTTAGGCCTCTTTAATGATTTATCTACCAATTGTAATGTCATTCGAGTTTCCTTCATGTCTCCCAAATTTAATTTCTTACAAATAGAACAAGGCATTAAATTTATGCTAGCACCCAAATCACACAATGCATGTCATATAAAATTTCCTCCTAATTCGCATGGTAATGCAAAACTACTAGGATCTTCTAGTTTTTTAGGGATTTTGTTCATTCAGATTACACTACAATTTTCAAACAATTGGACTGTCCCTATACCTTCTAGCTTTTTCTTGTTATAACACAATTCTTTCATAAACTTAGCATATTTAGGCATGTGTAACAAAGCTTCGGTAAATGGTAAATTTACATGTAACTTTTTAAACATGTATAAGAATCTATTTAACTGCTTATTTTTCTTTTCTTTTATAGCTAGAGATGGAAAAGGTAATTTAGATTCGTCAAGCATAGTAGATACCAATTTTTCCTTGCCTTTATTCTTCACAACAATAAGAGTCACTTCATCAACAATTTTTGAGTTAGAAATACTTACCTCCATCGTTGGTTCTACCATTTTAAAAGTACTCTTACTAATTTTAGTTTCTTGTACCTCTTTCCCACTCCTTAATGTGATTGCCTTATCTTCTTCTTTAGGATTGCGGTATACATTAGATGGAAATGTCCCTTGAGCTCTATTGGTCAATGAGTTAGCAAGTTGTCCCACTTGGTTTTCTAGATTCTTAATGGATACATCTTGGTTCCTCATCCAAATGTCTTGAGATTTCCACCTAGGATCTTGACTAGTCATATAGGCAGTTTAGGTGGACATAAAATTGGCAAGCATTTCTTCTAAGTTTATTTTCTTTTCTTGTAGGGGTGGTGGTTTTTCAAATTCGGGTGGTTGATAAGGTAGTATTTGATGGTTAGAAGGGTAGTGTGGTTGTGCGTGATTTTGATATGGAGGATGGCTATTGGAAGCTAAATTTTGATTGAAAGGGGGTCTAGGTTGAGAATTTGATGTATATACTTGATTACCTTCTCTCCATGCAAAATTTGGATGGTTCCTCCATCCCAGATTATAAGTATTGCTATAGGGATTTAAAGCATTCACATCCTCTACTACTCCTTCCCCATTCTTCATAGCTCTTTGATTTCCTACATGGAAATCAGTTTCATTAGACAAAGTAGAAACATTCCAAACCTTCAAACTATTCAACTTTTTAGTTAACAATTCTAATTTAGCATTAATCATGCCAAAATCATCTATGCTATGAACTCCCTATTTCATTTGAGTGGCTCTTGAGCTAGCCCAATGTGCATCATTAGTTGTCATCTTATTAAGAAGCAGGAATGCTTCTTCAAGTATTTTATTCATGAAACTGCCATTTGATGCTACATCCAATGAAGATCGTGTAACTTGATTCACACCTGCATAAAAAATATGCATAAATTGATAAACAACAAATTCATGGTGTGGCTAGCTTTTTAATAGTCTTCTAAATCTTTCCCAAGCCTCATGAAATTGCTCATCATATAATTGCTGAAATTTATTTATGTTTTTCCTAATGAGGGTAGTTTTAGTGGGTGGAGAGAATTTTCTTGCATTTGTTGCCATGATTTAATAGATTAATTTAGAAGCATTTGCAACCAATCCATTATTTACCTATAAAGGTAAAAGGAAATAGTTTAAGTCTAATGGCATCAGTGGACACATTTGATATTTGAACCGTGTCACTTATTTCTAAAAACATATCTAGGTGTTGTGTAAGATCCTTTATATTTTTAACCTGAAAATTGATTTCTTTGCACCATAGTGATGGTAGCAGGTTTAATCTCAAATGGTTGGTTATGAGGGATCCTAATAGTTCTATGTTCTTCATTCCACCTAGGAATGGCATAATCCCTAATGTTTCTAGGTCTAAACCCATTCCCTTGAGGTTGATAATTGCCTTGCTCATTCCTATGCACGAATAGCAAACAGAATCGGAACAGAAATAGGTAAGAGGAGATAAGAAACACAAAAAAATTCACTATAAAACTTAAAATAACTAACACACGCAAATGTATTCCCTGGTAACGATGCCAAAAACTTGATCGGTATCTAGCAAGTGTACTAGATTGGCTTAGTAATATAAGGAAATAAAGATTAAGACCCTAAATATTGAATCCAAGGGAAACTTATGTGTGTATGAAAAGATTTTGAGTTTTAGAATGAAAATTATGTGTAGAGAGAGAGAGGAGATCCCAAGAGTTATGATGAAAATTAAAAATCAAATCAACACAATTGACCTAAAATAAATAACAAGAGTAAATTTAAACAAATGAACAATTAATATTTAAAAGCAACTTTCACTAAGGGACTATCTACCTTAACCTTTTATTGTAATGACATTAAATTCTTAAAAACAAAAGTAATTATGGAAAACTAGATGAATAAGACCTGATAACTTAAATCAAGAATATCTTTCTTGAATATCAAACTCCCTATTAAGATCAATTTAACATTTAGCATAAAAATCTAGTTTAACTTCCCATACTTTCATTAAACTATTTTTTCAAAAAAATTCAATTCCAGTATATTCTCAGATCCTCCTCTCTTAATATTAATCAAAATTACCAAGATATAATCATCTCAAAATAGAAAACAATCATGCATTGATTCAAAAAAGTAATCCAAGAACATGCAAATCCTTAATGATGCTTAAATCAATTCTTAGTTATTTAAACCAATAAACCAACAATTAATCCAGACACAATCAAAGATAAGAATATGCTTAAAACTGAGAAATAATTAACTTGGATTAACATTAAAACTCAATTAAGTCATCATAACAAAAGATTAAGGATTCAAGTATCCTTAGAAAAAGTTAAGAAAAACTACTCACACTTCATAATTCAAAGATAAAAACTAAGTTTAAAAAGAAATTACAAAAAAAATAAATTCACTTTGAAGTCTAACGTAAAAGCAATAACTAAAGACTCTCTAATCTCCCCCGACTTTTGTCTTGAGTCTTCCTTTTATAGGCAAAGCAGAGGCATAAAATAAGAAGTTTCAATCCACCTCAACTTCCTTAATCGAGCATCAACAAACTTCCTGAATTAATTTATAGAAGATTCCTTTTTCAGTAAACTTCCTTGAACCAGTGGAATAGGACTTGAAACCACCGAATAACCTTATTTTGATCTCTAATTAAGTGTATTCGGTAGAATCACTTTGTGATTCCATCGAATAGGCTTTGTTCTCCACCTTAAAAGAGCCATTCGGTAGAATCACAAAGTGATTCCACCGAATGGTCCTTTACTGGACTCTAGACGATGCAATTCTTTAATATTTGGTTCTTGTTTTTGCAAAATTAAACTTTCGGTCCTTTAACTTTTCCTTTTTCTTTCAATTTTACACTAAAAGCACAAATATCGCACAATTAAGCTCTCAAATCAAAAATTAAACAAATTAAACACTAAAAGTAACTAAAATACTATAAAACTAACTCAAATAAACTAATTAAAAACACTTAAAAACATAATTAAATACACACTTATCAAGAGGGTAACAAAGCTTCTTCTTTAAACACCCAGCCAAGAGCCCCATTCAATCTATTCACACATGCTTAAAGTAGTCACAACCAAGGTTATCATCAGTAATATTAACCTCCAAAAGTAAACACTCATTTTCAGGCACCATACGAAGCCATTTTTGCTTACCAAACACACTTCCAACCTCTTAGATTCCAAGTTAGACAACCCCTACCTCAAGAAAAGAAATTAAACTTGGAAGATATGTTTACTGGCATCATGTCTATTTCATGTCAACTCAAGAAGCAAGGTGGAAAACACAAAAGTAACAGAATAGGAATTAGGATGTAGTTGTGAGGAACTTAGAGACACAAATTGGTTAACTAGCCAATTCTATCTCTACAAGGCCACCTATTAATTTCCCATCTAATGTTGATCGAAATCCAAGGGAAGAGGTGAAAGCCATTACATTGAGAAGTGGTAAAGAATTAGGCATTGAGGATAAAGGTAATCAATCTTCTTCAATTTTGGTGGAGCCTACAATGCAAGCATGTGATTCTGACCCAAAAATTATTAATGATGTGTAAAAACCTATTAATTAAGGTAAGCATGTTCTACTCATGAAAGGATATGTTATAGATGAGTCTTTATTACCCTTTCCTTCTTTAGCTAACAAAGATAAGAAAAATGATCAATTAGCTAAGTTTTTGGATATGTTGAAAAAGTTACACATAAATCTGCCCTTTGTTGATGCTTTGCTACATATAAAAAAGTATACTAAGTTTTTAAACGAGCTTTGTTTTCTCAAGAAGAAGTTAAGGTTGAGGGACAATTTTCTAAAAATTATAGTGCCATCTTAACCAATAAATCACTCGAGAAATTAGAGGACCCTGGTAGTTTTACTCTACCATGTGAATTTGGAGGTAACTTTGTTAGGCATGCCTTATGTCAACCCCTTCATTATCATAGGTTAAAGGAACTAAAAATTTAAACCTACAAATGAGGTTGGAAAATTTTAATGCATATGTTAGATTAACGGATGTATAGATCTTTATAGATGCATGATTCTATCAAAGAAAGTATAGATTATACTTTATAAGATTCATTAATATTAGATTAATAGCTATAATTATTGTAATCTTCACTTTCAGATTTTCTCTTTTTTAATGCTACAATATTCAATTCTTTGTCTACATAACTCTTTTTGTTATAGTCTATTGCTTCTAGAAATATTATTTTCTTATACATGTCAATTTATTATATATGTCAAGAACCTATACAATATTTTTAAATATTTTATTTTCTTCATGTAATGTATTTAATAACTTTAAATAGTTTTGTGTATTGGGTACTATATGCATTAAACATGTATATCTAATTTTAAAGCCCAAACCTAGGCCCCAATAATAATAGAGTAAAGAATGGGACATAAAGGGAATTAATTCAAAAGTTAATGGTAATTTAGTATTTTGGCCTTTGTCATGCACATGTAAAATTTTAAAAGACTTGAAATATGGATTTAATTGAGAGTTTGTAAGGTGTTTTGGGCCAATTGTATGAATTAGCTAGATGAGATTTTCCTAAGTCCAACAAGTTGACCAATAGGAAAATTCCATTTAGCAACCATTATAAAAATCAAAGAAAGGTAGAAAGAGAGAAGAGAGGGATGGCATTTTTGTTAGAACTCCTATTTTTAGAATTTTTCCTCTCCTTCTTCCTCCATTTCTAACTTTAATTCCACTCTTTTGCTAGAACAAGGAAATTAAGTAAATTTTAAGAGAAAATTAAGGTAAATTCAATAGTTCTTCTTTCTATCTACTTCTTATTTATTCATCAAGAGTTATTATGTGTGTGGAAGTGGAAAATATGATATGCAAGAGTGATTTTTCAGTTAGTGAATCAAGTAAATCTAAACAGAAGGAAGTGGAGAAGGTTTGAAGGGTGCTTTTAGAGCCATCAAGGAATGGGAAAGCTTAATTTTAATATAGGTGTGTATGTGCTATAAAAATTGAATAAATTACTATGTTAACTTTATAATTAATTTTAAAGTGTGTTAGAATGATTTAACCAAGCATATGGGTTGAGTTGAATTATGAAAACGGAGAGTTAAGACCCAAAAGGTGTCATAGGATCCACTAAACCTATCAAGCTTTTTTTATGTGTATCTTGAGTGATATAACTCTAAATAAAGTGATTTAAGTTGAATATTAAAGCTAAGATATATATCTAGAAACATGTATAAGAAATTAAAATTTAATTTTGTCTTTAAGAATGTCAAATATTGGCTTGAAGTTCGATTTTGGCTACTACACTATCAATGGGAGTAGTCTATATTTTTTCACGTATATCTATTTATGTAATTGTGAAAATTGTATGATTCTTCATTTTGTGGAAAATAAAGACATATTGGAACAAATTTCTAGAAGGAAATGTTTCTAGAAAATCAGGTTTGCTATGTCTAAATTGGTGCTCAAGTTTAACCTGAGAGTTAGCTTGTTGAAATCTAGGTAGATTTCATCGTCTCGTGTCTCAGCCATGATAAAGCATTCTAGATAGAACCAAAAGCATTGATCATGATTGGATCCCTATTCTATTAGTCATAACCCTACCTTGTTCTAACTTATACTTGACTTTTAGACCCCAGAACATCATTGAAACTTACTCAGACCATTTTAAACCCTTTTAGAACACTTTAAATGTAATTATAGGGTTATATGTGCCATGAAATATATGTAAGGGAGGGATAAGACTTGGAATATAGTCACAAAATAAAGCTAAACATGATAAGTTATATGCATATGATTTATCTTATGTTATTACTAGGTCTACATGTTAATTTTTTGTACATACAACAATGTAATTAGACTTTAAGAGTGTAATTGAGGGCATATGTATATGAATATGCATAATTGATGATATTATAAAAAGATTATTACATATATAAAAATGCCTATGTTCACACAAATATGCATTAATAATCAATGTTACATTATTATGATTACATATGGATGCTTGTATGTACATGGGTGTACTGGGTGATGAATTGAACATGGTAAATGAATTATTGTCGAAGGTGAACTTAATACCTGTGTATAGAGTTTGGATGTGGATAGATAGGCATGCCTATAGGGTGACATCATAGCTGCTATAGTCTTGACCCCTTTTGGGTCCTATAGCTAGTCTTGAATTTGGGACCTATAGTTTTGACCCCAATTATGTCCTACAGTTTAATAGCTTTGGATATCCTATAGAATTGATACCTATAGGTATCCACATGAACTATACCGCTGAATATCTTTAACACCCTTTATCCACACCTATACAGTATAGGCATGCAATTAAAGTAATTAGTAATATGAATAGTTATGATGTAAATTATATATTACTAGAATGGATATCTTGTGTGAATATTTAAATTTATATTTCGAATATAACTCAATGTCATCAAATTGTTATTATTTATATTTATGTTTAGTTCCTAGTTAATTCATTTAATTTCTTACTCATGTGATTGTGTGTATGCTAAGAACAATTGTTGTGAGTGGTCATTCAAAATGAACTTTTCCTATTAAGCTTTATAACTTAGTATGGGTTTTGCTTATTCATGTAGGTTTGTAGAGTAGAAATGAGGCTTAAGGATAAGTTTTGCTTGTAGAGATAGACCAGTATAAGAAATAGTAGAAGTTCTAATGTATAGGTCATTCCTTATTATATTTTTGTAAACTTGAGATAAATGCTATTATAGAGTTTTGGTAATGGGTATGTAAATAAAAAGTTAATATATGCATATATTTTTGTGAAGTCATCTTTATAAATTGATGCTAAATGATCATGATTGGATATCATATATATATATATATATATATATATATATATAGCCTTGATTATTCTTAACTCCTAAACCTTTATTAAATCTTCTTTCGAGAAACTTAACTCTAGCTTATTCTTAACTTAGATTCTTAATTTTAGTCAACTCATGCACAACAAATCCTTGCCTCAATTTTTAGAACACAATAATGCATTGACATAAGAAGAATAAGTTAAGAACATGCAAATCATTGATTAAAGACTAAATTAATATTTAATCATCTATTCAAAAAATTAAATATCAATCCAACCATAACCAAAGATAAGATTCAACACAAGAACTGAGAAATAACGCACTAGTATTAAAATTAAGCTCAAAATAGAGTCATTACAATAAAAGAATAAGGGTTCAAGTTCCCTCAGTAAAAGTAAAGAATTTACTCATGGTTCATCATTGAAACAAATGAAAAATTAAAATAAATAAATACTATACTCATAAAGCGTTAGGCTTCCCTTTTATGTCTTCACAAAATAGTAAAGACCAGCTCAAAAACCCTAACATAATTCAAGTAAGAAGAACAAAAAAACTAAGTCAAAATTATGAAGTAAAATTGACTAACTCCTAAAAACTCAGTTAAAATCACTTAAATACCCTAAATTCAGAGAATCAAGCCACTACCCAACTTCCTAAAATAAAGAACAAACTTCTTTTATCGTAGACATAGAAAAGTGACTCGGTGGAGAAGTGATATATCCCTTTCGAGATGAAGCAAAATCAACTGAGAAAAGGGGGCATTTGGTTAGGATGAATACCATCCCTATCGAGCTAATTTCATTCTTTAAAGAAGGGACTATATGACTCAGTTGGCAAGCTTCCCCATCCTTACCGAGTTGTGCTTCTCTATTTAGGTTGATCAATAGCACTTAGTTTGGATATATTTGATCCCTACCAATTTCTTTGGTACTGGACTTTACGTATTTTCCTTTATGTAACCCAGTGGGGAAGACCTTCATCCTTACCGGGTTGATTTCAATTTTTCTCAAATAAAACCTTTAAAAGCACACAAAACACACTTAATCACACTTAATTGAAAACATTAACAATTTGAACACAAAACTAAATAATCTAACACTAAAAAATACTAAACACACCTAAAAACAAATTGAAAAACATAATTGTGATTCAAAACTATCAAATATCCCACAATTAGTCTCTATTTGCCCTCTAACAGAATTGAACAAACCACATCCTTGAAATAATCAAACTTTAAACTAAGAATGATATAATTTAAAATCATGTTTAATAATTAACAATAGTACCTAATAAAATTCCAACTAAATCAAATTCAAATAAGAGAATATAAGTCAGTTTTTCATTTGTGTGCATAGGATAAAAACATTTTTAAGTCTTTTCGAAACCAAAACACTGACACAATTCCGTAGACAAGCTCCAAAATTAATGTACACCAAAATGAACATGTGGTTTGGCACTTGAAAGTCTAAAAATCCTAAAGTCATCTCCACTAAACAACTAAAAATGACAATAGAATTACTAAGGCTTCATTAAGGTTGTAGTTTGGTCATGGTAAAGGTTAAATAAAGAATAAACAATAGTAAATAAGAAGAATAGCCACTTTCTAACTATAAAGACCATCATTTTCTATAATTCAACTCACTTAACTAATTAAAAACACCTTAATGAACCATATTTGCTCAAATAGGAACACAACACAACAAAACACTTAGAGGAAGAATTATTGGAATTCCTTTCAAACTTTCACAACTCAACCACATTTAAGAATTAAGAACCCTTTTCTTTCCTTTGTGAATGCCCCACACTTAAGATTTTACTATAGATTGCTAGCTGTTGATTCAAACTATCTTTCTTTTCCTTTTTCTCTTTTTTTTTTAAAAAAAAAGAAAAAACAAACTTACTAGCTTATTTTTTAGCAACATATAATATAAGGATATTCACAAGTTCACCATTTCTTTTGCGTTCCTATCTTTAAACTCATCCTTTAATAACCTCCCAACACTCCCTTTTTTAAACTACACTCTTTTAGATACTTAAAAATATCGATCTATCCCAATCCTAGAGTGGCCAATTCTTAGAAAGGGAGATAAAGGTTTTTTAAGCTAAATGGTAAAAAGATGAGTGTAATACGAAAATTAATTATGGCATGTATTAAGCATGCCTCATTTGGCTTAAAAAGGGCTAATAAGGGATTAATTACTAAAGGGTAGATAAATAGTCTCAATTATGGCTAAACAAGAAAGATTTGCCTATATCATTTTCTAAATTGTTTGAGTTATTTCTATGCTTTAAAGGGTGATGATGAAGGTTCTAGCATTCTAAAAATTCTTAACTCAACTACCTTCATGCACTAGATTTTCTCTTATTTTAAAACTAGTTTTAGTGCTCAAATCTTAGAAATGAACAAATATTGCTCGAATTGAATTCTAACTTAGCTAAAATTTCATCAAGCAACATGCCTGTTTTAATACTAAACACAAATTTTAAATGTTGCACATTCTAAGTTCAAAAAGTTCATTTTTGAGAATAAACAAAAGCGAGCTAAACTCAATGCAAACTAAAGGATAGTTGAACTACACTACATCATCAGCATAAACAAAAGCTAACTACATAACTAAAATTACCATAAAAGCACCAAATGAAAAATAAAAACCTTACTACTTAAAAATAAGGAATATAAAGTTAACTAAGATTAAGAGTTACAATTAAAACATAAAAACAACTAAAACAAAAGAAAAGACAACTAAATAAAACACAAAACATAAAATGAAAGTGAAAAAAATTCATAAAGATTAAGGGGGTTTGAGATTTTCAAACATTTTCTAAATCTCAAAAGCAAAATTAAGCTTAAATAAGCTATATCCCCTTCTAAAATTCATTTCTATCCTCAACAAAGTGCAAAAACATATCACTATAGAGGTGGAGGTGGTAGTGGTGGTGGAAATTGCTCCTAAAAATGTATAGTAAAATGCTCGAAACTCTTCTACAACTTGTCTATCTGCCTAGCTTGTATGTCCAAACAAGCATTCGCACTATTCATGAAATTGATCATCTGTGGGGTAAGTCTCTCATAAGCTATAGCAGTCGCCTCTACATCATCCGCATCCTCAACCTCTTCTCCCTCATCATTTTCTTGAGCATTTCTAGGTGAACCCATACGCCCAATGACAATCAAGCGAAGATATTATGCCATGTCAGTCCAATGGCGGTGAGGTTTATCCCATGAAACTGTCATGTTCTTCAGCATCTTATAATCACTAAATCTTGTAGCGCCAAGAGAGTGCCTCAAATCCAAATGTTTAACTGCCTTGGCAAAAATTGTCACTATTCTGCCCAAAAGCTATCTTCTTCACAAAATATGGCTTTCGTTGCAAGTCATCTATCTTCTGCCACAACAAAAAGGCACCATTCAAGCAAATTCCTTCAACCATGCATCGAAAGATCAACACTTCTCTAGCATTTACACCTCCAGAACCACTAGTGTGCCCAAAAAATGCTAGAGCAAAAAATTGATGAAGAACTCTAAAAGCATGAATCCTTAGGTGTTGGGCCTTAGTATTCTTGGCATTAAAAATAGTAGGCTCAATGGTGTTTCAAATCACTGCCCAATTATCCCTTGGAGTTGAATTTGGTAAACCCCATATGCCATCCTTAGGAAAACCCAAATGCTTAGTGAAGTCTTTGAACGTTATGGTATATTTCTTCTTACCTAATTGGAATTGAACAATATGACTAGTGTCTAGCAAGTTTATTAGATCGGCTAGTAATATAGGAAAATAAGATTAAGACCTTGAATATCGTACCTAAGGGAACATGGATTGCTAAGTAAAATATCTATATTTAAGTTGAATTATTCTAAGATTATTTTCCATGTTTTGAATTGAAAGAAAGAACTAAAATAAATTAACAGTAAAGCAAAACAAAAATAAAAACTAGACTAACATAAAGTAAACATAGAGCAATAACTAAAATACTTCTGCTAAAAAAACTATCCACCTTAACTAATATTGCAATTACCTAGTTAAAAGAACACAAGTGGTTATGGAAAAACTAGTTAAATAAAGTTAGATAGCTTATTCCAACTATAATTTTAAGTATTAAACCTGCTTATTAGGAATAATTCAACATCTAGCATAAAAATCCAATTTTAAACTCCTAGACATCCATTAAACTCCTTTTCAAGCAAACTTAACTTCAATGTATTCTTAGTTCAACTATTCTTAGTTTTAATCCATTCCTACCAATACACAATTACCTCAAATTCAGAAAATAATCATACATCACTACTAATGAACTAAACCAAGAATATGTATATCTTATATTATACTTAAATCAATCACCAACCATTAATTAAATAAGTTAATAATCAATCTTAATACAACTAGAGATAAGAATTTTCTCAAAACTAAGAAATAATCAAACTTGCATTGAATTAAAGCTCAAACTAAGTCATTACTATAAAAGTTTAAGGATTCAAGTATCCTTTAGCAAAAATATGAAAGACGTCTTACCAAACATGATTAAAATAAAAGAAAACTAAATTAAAGAGATACAATACTCATGAAGCTTCAAACTTGCTCTTGATGACTTTTTATAACTCCAGTAGAAAGCTTAAGTTTTTTAGAGAATTGAAAACCAAGCTAAAAGAGAAAAATAAACCCTAATTTACAAAAGTAAGAATAAAAACCCTAAAAACTAACTCCAAAAGAACTCCCCCCCTTCAGAATTCATGCTCTTTATATATTGGTGTTCTTGTCTGCTAAAAATCCTCAAATAGGAAGAAATCCTACTGAATTTAAACTTCCTATTTCATAAAAATTAGAGTTTACCGTATTTCAAACACCTTGCCTCGATAGAGTGAAAATTAACTCCATTGAGTAAACCTTCTTTGTTTGTGTCCCTTAATATGACTCAGTAGAGTGAAAATTTACTTCGCTGAGTGAGCCTTCTTTTCATGCCTCAATCTGTAAGTGAAAATTCACTCCATCAAGTGACTGGCTTCTAAACTAAACACACAAATTCTCTTCTTCAAAAATCCCTCAAAGGCTGAGTTTCCTCTTTTGCCCTTAAATCTTTCTTTTTCTTTAATTTCATACCTAAAGCACCAATTTATGTAATTAAGTCCACAAACACAGAAATTAAGAAATTATACATAAAATTAAATAAATTAACAGTAAAATAACATATTAAACACCTAAAAACACACTAATAAAATAATTATAATTTACAATTATCAAATAGCCCACACTTAGTCTTTGCTCACACCCGAGCAAATTTGAACAAACTAACTTCTCAAGATAATCAAACATCAATCAAGAATTATCCAATTCAAAACTAAGTTTAGCAACAAGAGCACTTAATAAAATTCCAACTAGATTAAATTCAATCAAGAAAATATGAGTTAGTTTCCATATATGTGTGTGCAAAACCAAACCATTTTAAACTTTTTCAAAATCAAAACACCAATGCAATTCATAATAAAACTTAGAATTAATGTACACATAAATGTACAACATATTTCGTACTTGAAACTCTAGAGACACCATAGGTCTCTCCTTTAGCACCGAAACCCAAAGGTCATCTCCACTAAACAATTCAAAAGTAAACTTAGAATCACTTAGGTCTTTAAAGGTCCTAATGAGGTTAGGGTATTGGTTATCATAGAATGGATAAAAGATAAGTAAGAAGAATAGCCACTCTTTGATTAAAAAGACTAATATTTCTAAAATCACTCTACTAAGTGAATACACTTTTATCATACTTGTTTACTCAATTGCATTCATTAAGCAATTTAAGAGAAAACATTACTAAAATTCCTTTTAATTTCACAATTCAACCACTTTTAAGAAGTCAAAACTCTCTTTCCTTTGTAAATACCCCATAATTCAGATTTTTACCATCTAATGCTAGCTTTTATTTCAAAATTTTCTTTCTTTAAAAACCTTTTCTATTAAACTCTTCAATTACACAACAAAAATTAATCCATCCCAATCCTAGAGTGGCCGATTATTAGAAAGGAAGATAAAAGTTGTTTAGGCTAGATGGTAAACAAATGAGTGTATCAAGAAAAATAAATATGGCATGCATTAAGCATGCCTCATTAAGATCAAAATGTCTAACAAGGGATAAATATACACATAGGATAGGTAAACATTCTCAATATGGCTCAACATGAAAATTTTGCTTTAATCACTTTCTAAATTGTTTGAGTTGTTTTTATGCTTTAAAAGGTAATAAGGAAGGTTCTAGTATCCTAAAATTCCTTGCTTAACTATTTCAATGCATCCTTTTTCTTCTATTTAAAAATTGGTCTTTTGTGCTCAAAAAGTGGAAACTAACAAATATAAGTCAAGTTGAATGCTAAACTAGCTAAAATTCCATTAAAAAACATGCTTTCCTTAAAGCTAAACAAAGGTTTTGACCATTGCACATTCTAAGTTAAAGTTTAACATTTTCAATTTTGAGAATAAACTAGGGCAAACTAAGCTAAATGTACAATACATGATAATTGAACTAAACTTACTCAACTAACATGCAAAAATCACAAACCAAACTAAACAAACTAGAATTAAAACTAAACAACTAAAAAAATTCATGAACAAGATGAAAGGACTTCCCTAAATTGATATTCAAAATCAAGTTTAGCTAAGCTCTATCCCCATCTTTAAAATCTTGTTGTCCTTAGCAAAGATGAACTTGGATTACTGTGGTGGTGGATGTGGTGGTGGTAGTAACCGCTCCTAAAACTGCTCGGATCAATATAAGGTAGAATACATAGTTTGGAAGCACTAAAAACAATAGCATGCCTTATTCTCTTAAGGGCCACTACAGAAGTCAAAATATCATAAATAAGTGTCTAAAAGTTAAAGTTCACAAATTCATCCCAAGAGAAGCAAGCCAAATAGAGCTTAAGGTCATCAATTTCCAATGCATTATATCAAGTGATCAAAAAGTAGAAAACAAGTGTAAAATGACATATGGGATTGGTGAAAGATTGTTGAGACTAAGAAAAATGAAGCAAAAGAGTGAAAATTAGTCATTGAGGCTAATTATTGAACCCATTATGTGCACAAAATAATGAAGCCAATTTGAAAGTAATCTCAACAAATATTAAACTAACAAGTGATATCAATAGTCATCCTCACACAACAGGTAAGTAAAGTGCAAATGGAATGAAGGTGAAACGTTACTTGAACTTAAATTAAGCTCTAAGTAAATTTATATTTAAGAATAATATAGCCACACCAATTCATTCCAATTAATCTAAGTAACAAAGTTGAAGAATTGAGCAATACAAAATGCACTAGATGAGAATAAGGATGGAAATTAAAGAAAGACTATAGCTTGATATGAGTGTCTTGGGTGAGGGAAGTGTGTTGCTTGGTGAAATTTGCATGCAAGTGTACTAATATCATGCTCAACTAATTGCCAAAAAATATAATGTATCAAGATCATCAAGTAATAACTTAAATGACATATAAGACACTATGATTAGATAACACAGGGGTCTACTAGCCGGTTAGTAGGTAGGGTTAAAGGGCAATGTCCCTTATAGGGTTCCTGAGGGGCAGAGTCCTTAGGCGGGGTCAAGGGGCAACACCCTATTCTGTATCCCTAAAAAATCAAATATGTAGATCACCTCAACAATGGGTGAGGGTGAGGTAAATCACCTCGATGGAGTGAAAATTCACTCTATTGAGTGGAAATGTGTTGGATCAAAAGTCAAAGAAAATCAAGTTTGGGCATTTTTGAAGGACTCGTTGGAGTGCAAATCCACTCTACCTAGTTGTGTGGCACTCGGTGGAGTGAATTTTCACTCTACCGAGTTATGTGGCACTCGGTGGAGTGAATTTTCACATTAGTGAGTTAGTGCTCTCGGCAACTCCAAGGCCAAAAGCTTAAATTAAAATTTTCATACACTTTTTCTTAAAACCCAATTCTCTACTAAACCTCATTAGTTTTTCTTCCTCATTCCCACTCTAAATGACTTTCAAATTATCAATTTAAACCACTCATAATCCCCAAACAATTAAACCAACTAAAGAACATACATACTTTGTAAATTACAATTCACAAACACACCACACTATGAATATGAATAACTCTTCCTAAGTTCATGAAGCATACTCACCAAGCCAAAACATACCCAAGAAGTATAAATCCACCTTAGGTTTAACAGTATTTTAATTCCCTTTAATTCACACCCCCCAAAAACCATATGAATTCTTTAATCAGACTAGCAGCACAAATCAAAATGTGATAATTAAGCACAAATATCATTAGAAAAAGCCTTTTTAATTCTTGAACTCATGAATGCCAACCCAATAAACTTGAGAAAACATGAATAATATAAAATGAGCTATACGAGCCTATTAAATTTAACTAAAGACAAGATAGCAACTTATAAAAAATAACATAAAACACAACTCATAAAAAATTGATGAAAATTTAAAAAGGGTTAGAAGAGTTCTGGTTTATCGAGTCCTAGCTTGACTCATGTTACTCTCTAGAGGCCGAGCTTACGATCTAAATACCGGTCCCTATCGAGTGGTTGGTTATTGGACTAAAAGTGCATTTATGAATCAGTAGAGAAGGAATTCATCCCTACCGAGTCAATTTTCTCAAGTTAAAAAAGTCAACTATTTAAGTGCAAAAATCGCCCTGTTTGCTCACTAAAAATTTATTTCCCTAGACTAACACCCCTAAAATTAATTAAAAACTATGTTTTAATTCAGAAATAATGTCCAAATTAAATAAAATAAATAGTCCAAATTAAACATACCTTAAGCTCTTACCTATGTTATGCCAAGAAAACTTACAATATACAGACAAGAGAAATCATACTTGAAACTTGGCACTTACTCTTAATTCCATGCACTCAATAAGCATAACTCCACCTTAAGTTCATGAATCATTAAGACACATAGAAAATAATGAAACAACACTAAACAAAACAAAAACACACAAAATAAACACACAATAAAAAACATAGAATAGTTAGAAAATGTAGTTTTGAATTTATAAAGTCTTTAGCTAGACTTTTAAAATTGCCTTACTTATCATGAAAGATTAAGTTTGCCTCAGCAACTTTCACCTGAGTAACATTATAAGGCTTTAACTAGTGACCATTAACCTTATATTCCTAACCATCCTTTGGACTTTTTACAGTTATGACCCTAAATTCATTGCTTGCAACTACTTAACATGGTCCAAGCCATCTGGACTTTAGTTTTCATAGGAATAATTGCAACCTACTGTTGTAGAGCAAAAACAACATCCCTGGAACAAATTCCTTCGAAGCTAACTTCTTGTCATACCAATATTTTGTCTTTTCCTTATACAATGCAGCATTGCATAAGACCAAAGTCGAATTTCCTCAAGTTTATTTACCTATAAACATTTCTTTTCTCTTACAAATCTTATATCAAAATTAAGAAACTTGGTAGCCCAATATGCTTTATGCTTTAATTTGACCTGCAAATGGCATGTTGTTCTAAAGATAAGTCTAAATGGAGACATGCCTATAGGGGACTTACATACAATTCTACAAGCCCAAAGAGCCTTATCTAGCTTTTGAGACTAATCTTTTCTAGTACTATTGATTGCTTTCTCTAAGATTGATTTCAACTCCATATTTGGCACCTCTATTTCCCCATTTGCTTGGGGATAGTATGGAATTGTAATTTTATGTCTAACACCAAATTTTCCAAGCAAGGTTTTGAATTGAAGATTAACAAAATACTTGCTCCCATCACTAGCCCTTGGTGCCCTAAATGGAGTAAAAATATTCCTTTTAAGAAATTCAAGCACCACTCAAGCATCACAAGTGCTAGTAGCTACTGCCTTCACCCACTTACTAATATAATCAACTGCAACTAAGATGTACTCAAATTCGAAAGAGTTTGAAAATGGTCCCATAAAGTCTTCCCCAAACATCAAAATTTTCAACTTTTAAGACATTATATATGGTCATCTCATCGCATTTTAAAACATTACCAACACAAAAGACTTAGCATCAATGAAAAGAGAGGGCCAAAAGAAACTTGACTATAAGATTTTTGCCACTATACAATTCAGTCTATAGTGACCTCTAACCTTTCCTCCATAGCATAACCTCATGATATCCAATTATTCCTCCTTAGGAATGCATCTCTGTAACACTTGATTGGGGCATAATTTGAATAGGTATGCATTATCCCATAAGTAGTGCCTTGCATCCGCCTTTAACTTTTTCTTTCGTTGCCAAGTGTAGTTTTTTGAAAGGTAACCCCCTATAAGATAATTACCAATGTCAGCAAACCAAGGGATTGAAATTTCATAAAAATAAACAACACATATCTGTTCATCGAGAAACAAATTAGAAATTTCCCTTTTTTCCATATGAGCATCATCTAATCGTGATAAATGGTCAGCTATAAAATTTTTTTCCCTTTTTTGTCCTTGATATCTACTTTGAATTCTTGAAGCAACAAAACCCATCCTATTAGCCTTGGTTTAGAGTCTTTCATAGCAAAGAGATGCATGGTCAAACCACATTGCGACTTTTGCACCAAGAAGATATGGCCTGAATTTTTCAAATGAGAACACTATTGCCAATAATTCCTTCTTGATGGTGGTATAGTTCACTTGTGCAGTGGTGAGTGTGTGACTTTCATAGTAAATGGTATGAAAATCCTTCTCATTCCTTTGGCCCAAAATTGGACCTACTGTGTAATCATAAGCATCACACATAATTTCGAATTGCAAACCCCAATTCGATGATGCAATGATTGGTGCTGAAATTAACTTTTGTTTCAACAAATTAAAAGCCTACAAACACTCATCATCAAAGTTAAATGAAGCATCTTTAATAAATAAATTTGAAAGTGATTTTGCAATTTTAAAAAATTCCTTAATGAACTGGCGATAAAATCTGCCATGACCAAGAAAACTCTTAATGCCTATAACACTTGTAGGAGGAGATAGTTTATCAATAATATCCAGTTTAACTTTATCAACTTCAATTCCCTTCTCATAAATTTTATGCCTGATGTCATGTAATTTAGCATAGCCATTTTTTTATTTATTACATCATTTTTTTAGTTTAATACATGTATTTTGTTATGTTTTAGGTTACTTTATTGTCATCTTTGTTTTATAGGCTAAATGTGCCTAATTTGATGAAATGATGTATAAATAAGGGAATTTCTATTAAAGTATTAAAGAAAAAGGTCTTAAAGAAGTTCAAGAGCTTGTGACGAGTCAGCACAAATAGCTTGTGCAACCTCATTACAGTCTATGCTGATTCATCACAAGGACTTAGTATGACGACTTGTGCCATGTTGAACTGAGTTTTGAAGCAGTTGAAGGTGTGCTAACTCATTATATTGGTGATGACTTATTACAGCGCCTAACTGAGCTAACTTGTCCAACTTAGCACCAGTATGCTAACTCATCACTCAGACCAAACATTGCAACTCTTCGTGTACCTCTTTAGATTTGCAACACTCTTTGAAAAGACAATAGTTAAGACACTTTTAGGTCTATAAATACATGAAGATAACCATATTTTGAATATAAAAAAACTACCATATAACTTCCAAATAAATTAGAAAATATTATGAGGAAAAAGAATACTCCAAGGAAAAAGAGAGATAAAAAAAGGTTAATCAACACTCAAGTATTTTTCTAAAGAAGCATTGAGGAGTCTCCTACCATTCTTTCTTTTTTTTTCTCTTTAGATTTTACTTGATACTATTTTCTCTTCCTTGTGTATTTGTTTTTCCAATATGTATTTAAGCTAACTTTGTTTTGTTAGAATTGCAAGTATAAATTTATCTTTATTAATATAATTATCTTGTTTAAAGTATGAATGATTTAAGTTTAATTGGATGCTTAATCTATTATGTATGCTTGATCACTATATATAATATGTTAATTAATTTATTCACAATAAGAGTTAGGACATTTTGGTGGAAAGGTAATTAAACTTACTTAAAGTTAGAAATCACTTAAGAGATTAAAAGGCTAAAGAATAAGCATAGAACTTTATAATTCTCATCTATCTCCATAATGACATGAGAGTGCTTATGGACTCTAAATAGGGATGCCCTTATTTGACAATGAGAGTTGCATCTAAAGATAGTAGGCCTTATTCTCCAATCATTACATGCTTATGCATTTATTTGAATCTTTATATGATCAATTGATGTCTTGTAATTCTAATACCTTTATTGATTGATTGTAAGTTATAAATTAGATTAGATAATTAGTTTAATTAAGTAAGAATTTTGTATAACCAATTCTATTTAAATTATTATTGCCTATCCATCTTAGTATCTAAACGGTTAACATAAAACAACTTTTAGACATAAATTGATTCCTAGAGTTCGACACCCTTCTCGCCCTATCTAGTCCTTAAGAATAGGGTATTAAAATATATACCATAGCAATGCCCTGAGACTATACCTTCCTTCACCACAAAATGACATTTTTCCCAATTCAAGACAAGGTTAGTCTTCTCACATCTTTACAAAACTAAAGCAATATTGGCTAGTTTCAAAACCATGCCCATAAAAAGTGAAATCATCCATGAAAACCTCCATGAATTTTTCAATAAAATCATGAAAAATTGCCATCATACACCTTTGGAATGTGGCAGGCACATTACAAAGATTGAAAGGCATATGCCTATAAGTAAAAGTACTATATAGACAAGTAAAAGTGGTATTTTCTTGGTCTTTCGGGGCTTTGGACATTTGCATTTACCCCAAATAACCATCTAGAAAATAGTAAAACCTATTCCTTACCAACCTTTATAGCATTTAGTCAATAAAGGGTAAAGGGAAATGGTCCTTCCTAGTAGCATTGTTTAACCTCCTATAGTTAATATACACTCTCTATCCTATCACTGTACGTGTGGGAGTGAGTTCATTATTCTCATTGGTCACTATAGTCATACCTTATTTTTAAGCACACATTGAAGTGGACTAACCCAACTACTATTAAAGATAAGATAAATAATACCGGCATCAAGTAATTTAAGTACCTCATTTTTTCATAACCTCTTACATTGTTGGGTTTAGTTGGTGTTAGGGGTACACCACTAGTTTAAAGTCACTCTCTATAGGAATCCGATGTGTACAAAAGCTAGGGATAATTCCTTTAAGGACTGAGGTCTCCATCCAAAGTCTCCCTTATACTTCCTTAATACTTCAATAAACATCTCTTCCTCCAAACTTATCAAAAGAGAAGAAATGATTATAGGTTTTGCATTTTCCTCTAAAAACACATATTTTAAAAAAGAAGGGAGAGTTTAAAGTTCATAATTTATTTCTCTCTTAGAAAGGTAAAATCTTCCCCCTTCACGTCTCCCTCATCATGTTCTTTCTCTAGTTCCTTTAGTAGCTCTTCCTCTTTCTCTCCTACATATTCCTTACTCTTGCGATGTATTAAACAATCTTGAAGCTCATCATCTAAAAGAATTTCCTCTTGAGTCTCATCTACACATTCTTAAACACTGCCAATAAAGCACACGAATTCTTTAAAGTCATATGAATAATGTTGCATCACTTTATTCACATTAAATACCATCTCCTCATCATTGAATCTTAAGGTAATCATTTGCCTATACATATCTATCAATGCCTTTGTAGTGTTCAAAAATGGTTTTCCAACAATTAAAGGCACTTTCTTATCTTCCTCAATGTCCATTACAACAAAATCCACTAAAAAGATGAAATTTTCCACCTTAACCAATAAGTCCTCAATTATGCCATTTAACCTTTTCATGGACTTATCCACCAATTATAGTGTCATTCAAATCTATTTGATATCTGCCAAGTTTAATTTCCTACAAATAGAGTAAGGCATCAAATTTATGCTAGCACCCAAATCACATAAAGCATGACAAACAAAATTCCTAGATCTTCTAGTTTTTTAAGAATTTTATTCATTAAGATAGCCCAACAATTTTCAAACAATTATACTATACCTATGCCCTCTAGTTTTTTCTTGTTAAACCATTGCTCTTTCATAAACTTGGAATATTTAGGCATGTACAGTAAAGCTTCAGCAAAAGGTAAATTCATATGCAACCTTTTAAATGTATCAAGAAATTTAGCTAGTTTTTTTTTCTTTCCTAGCTAGGGAAAAATAAGGTAATTTAGACTCATCAATACTAGTGGCACCAGATTTTTCCTTACCTTTACCTTGATCAATAGCTTTAGGTACTTCATTAATATGATTAGGTTTAGAAATACTTACCTCAATTGTTGGTTCCACCATTTTTTTAAGAAAGCTTACCTTTTTAGCCTCTTTTACCTCTTTCCCACTCTTTAAAGTGATTGCCTTTTCCTCTTTCTTAGGATTGTGGTCCATATTAGATGGAAATGTACCATGAGTCATATTAAAGAGTGAATTTGAAACTTATCCCACTTGAGTTTCCAAGTTTTAAAAAAGGCATCCTGATTTCTCATCCAAACATCTTGAGATTTTCATCTAATGTCTGACTTACCATAAAGGTGGACTGTGTAGTCATGAAATTTGCAAACATCTCTTCTAAGCTAGGTTTCCTATCATGTGGGGGTTGAGGTCTTGGTTGGAATCCAGGTGGCTGGTAAGGTGGAGCATGGTAGGTAGATAGGAAGTGTGCCGGGACTTGTGCTTGATAAGGTTGATGATTATTAGAATGATGAGCTGTGTTTTGGTTGAAAGGAGCTCTAGGTTGAGTGTTGGAAGCAAAAGCATGACTCCCCTCTCTTTAAGAAAAATTAGGGTAATTTCTTCAACCAAGGTTATATGTATTGCTATAAGGGTTTACAACATTGACATCCTCAACTACTATACCTACAACATCTTTAGCCTTATTTTCCAGTACCATATGTGTTCCTTTATAGGTATCGCATCCTTGAGACAAAGTTCACACATTTTGCACCTTCAACACACTCAATTTCTTCTTTAATAGCTTCATTTGAGCCCTAAACATTACCACCTCATCAAGACTTGCATTCCTTGCTTTTTCTGTATAGTTCTTTTATTTACTCATTAAGTTTCATTCATGGCCATTTCATCAAGAAGTAAAAAATCTTCCTCCAATATCTTGTTCATCAAACTTCCACCTAAAGCTACATCTAAAAGAGATCGTGCTGACAGATTTACACCTACTTAGTGCATAGCAATTTCATGCTATGGGTAACTCTTTAAAAGTCTCTTAAATCTCTCCTAAGCCTTATGAAATGATTCCTCATAAAGCTACTGAAAATTATAAATATTATTCTTAATAGTGGCTATCTTGGTTAGTGGGAAAAATCTGACTAAGAACTTTTCTTGCATCTGCTTCTAGGATATTACGACCTGACTGGGTAGCATTTCAACTAGTTTTATGCCTTACTAATAAGGAAAAATGGAAATAACTTCAATCGAATAACATCCATAGATATATTAAGAATTTGTACAGTATCGCTTATCTCTAAAAGATGTTCAAATTCTAAGTCGAATCTTCAATCTCTGAGCTCGAGATCTGATTCTTTTAGACCATTGTAATGGTAGCAAGATTTAGCTCAAAATGGCTATTTTTAGGTAGTATGAGAGTCATGTGCTTCTCATTCCACCAAGTAGTGGCATAGTCCCCAATGGTCCTTGGTCTTAACTCATTCCCTCAGGTTTGATTTTGAAGTGGGTCATCACATGGCTCATCTTGCGGATTCATGTTGTTCCATTGTTGCCTCCTCCTTATACGCAATGTCCTTTCAATCTCAAGGTTAATATGTAAAATTTGATCATCTCTTACCATACACTATTGACACCTAAAAATAATTAAATGAATAAAAGAATAAAGAATAAGAAAGAGGAGGAGAGTAGCACACAAAATTCACTACAAAATCTGAAATAAATGCCAATCCTTGGCAATAGCACCAAAAATTTGAACGATGTCTAGCAAGTGTGCTAGATCAATTAAGTAACATAGGGAAATAAGATTAAAACCCTTTAATATTATACCCTAGAGATTGTGTAATTAGATTTTATAGCAAATAATGCGTGAAAGAATTCCCAAATTGTGAAGTGATTATAAATTGACTAAACTAAAAATTAACAACTAAACAAATCAACTTAAATTAAACCAAATTAACTAAATGTAGAACAAAATTTCAAAGATGATAAAAATCAATGATCAAAACACTTCCACTAAGGGACTATCCACCTCACTTTTTATTAATAATGACCTAATTGCCAACAATACAAGTAGTTATAGAAAACCAGTTAAAATTAGATATCTTGTTTAAAATATCATTCTAGAGTATTAAATCCTCAATTTAAGAACAATCTAATACCTAGCATGTAAATCCGATTTTTAAATCCTAAGCCTTTATTAAATCCTCTTTTGAGAAACTTAACTCCAACTTATTCTTAATTTAGATTATTCATTTTAGTCAACTCATGCATAATAACTCCTTGCCCACTTTTCAGAACACAACAATGCATTACACATGAAGAATAAGTTAAGAACATACAAATCATTAATTAAAGACTAAATTAACATCCAATGATCTATTTGAAAAATTAAACATCTATCTAGCCATAACCAAAGATAAGATTCAGCACAAGAATTAAGAAATAACACTTGTATTGAAATTAAGCTCAAATTAGAGTCATTACAATAAAATAATGAGGGTTCAAGTTCCCTCAAAAAAGTAAAGAATTTATTCATTTTTCATCATTAAAATGAATGAAAAATTAAAAAAATAAATGTTATACTCATAAAGCATCAAGTTTTCCCTTGATGTCTTCACAAAATAGTAGAAAATAGCTCAAAAGCCCTAAGAGAATTCAACTAAGAAAAAAAGAAAACTAGGTTTAAATTTTGAAGTAAAAATTACTAACTCCCAAAAAGTCTATTAAAACTGCTTAAATACCCTAAATTAAGAGAATCCAGCCACCATCCAACTTCCTAAAATAGAGAAAAAACTTGCTTTATCATAGACCTAGAAAAGTGACTCGGTGGAGAAAGGTTTATCCCTATAGAGATAAAGCAAAATCAACTAAGAAAAGGGAGCACTCAGTTGGGATGAGTACCATCCCTACTGAGTTGATTTCATTCTTCAAATAAAGGATTGTATGACCCAGTTGGGAAGCTTCCTCATACCTGTCAAGTTGTGCTTCTCTGCTTAGGTTGTTTAACAGCACTCGGTTGGGATGAATTCCATCCCTACCGAGTTATTTGGTGTTGGACTTCATGCATTTTGCTTCATGCAACCCAAAGGGGAAGACCTTCATCCCTACCAGGTTGATTTCACTTTTTCTCAAATAAAAACTACAAAAACACATAAAACACACTTAACCACACTTAATTGAAAACATTAATAATTTAAACATAAAATTAAACAATCTAACACTAAACACACCTAAAAACATACTGAAAAACGTAATTGTAATTCAAAACTATCAGCTATGAGTTATAATGAGCCTTGATCCGATCTTGGACTCTAAAAGCGAGCCTCCAAGAATCAATTCAGACATCAAGGGGGCTTTGGCGCGTGTCACAACTAGCCCTTTATCTTTTTCTTAGCAATCATAATTTGTTTGAACTTTATCAGGCTTGAAAACTAATGCAATTTGAAGCATGTGTATTTGTAATTCTTAAAACATGTTTATTATGTGTAATAATCCTAGTTTTAATGAATGAACCATATAATCACTACATTTTTTAATTATTATATTTGTAGAAAATCCCATTATAATTTTCTTTCTTTTTGAAGTAGGCTTCTTTTGTCCATCTATAAAGATTTCAAATATAATAAATAAATAAATAATAAATGCATATAAAGATAGCTGAAATAATCTTTATTGATACTGATTAGTTAGACCAATAGCGACTTATAAAGCATTTCGCATATTAGCAAAAGGTGACCTTATTATGCGGTGTAAACATCAGGTCCATTTTCTTTTCTTTTTTTTTACATTAAATCATTTAGAACAATATCTTCATATGCTCGCATATGAAACCCATAGAACCTTAAAACATCACATTACCTTTGCATCTTATTTTTGATATTATACTGATTCAACTCAGTTATTTTGGAATTCAATCTTTGAATTTGGTGTACTTTTGAGCTTAGTGTATCGTTATTAATGAAATAGACTAATCATTTCACAAAACTGATTTAATTTTAAAATACATTAGTTATCAAATTATAGATAGACACATAGTGAAATAATTAATATTTTGATTTATATGAATTTAGATAAATAGTAAGGCCAATTTGAATGCAATCTTTAACTTTAGTGCATACTATATATATTTGAAACAAAGTAATACAAGCTATTTGTCTTTGATAATTTCAATAATTAAATATATTTAGTGTATACTATATACATTTGATATATTTGGAACAAGTTATCTTTGGGAATGACTTGTTTCAAATATATTTCATGTATTGTTTAGTTGTTAAGATAAGAGAAAAATGTAAATAATGAAAACCCTTTGTTTAGTGTAAGAGGTGTTCTACATGCGAACAAGTGAATTCTGTAAATTATTTGAATCAACAAATACAGGTATGCAATTAAAAATGAAAAAAAACAAAACAAAGCACATACATGTATACATAGATTATTCATTCCTATTCAGGTTTCTAATCATAAACTCCATTGATACTTTCCATGTGATACTAAGTAAAGTCTTCTAATTTACTTAATATATTTCATGTGTTATCAATTATCTAAAATAATTTAAGTTGCTAAATTATACACTTTTATGACTTAATATGCATTGACCATATTGCCCTTGGCTTTTAGATTAATTCCCTCTAGGTCCCAACTTACACATCCCATACTTATCTCTTTATATTATCTCCCTTATACATCGAAGACATACCTAATTTCCACTAGGGTATATGTTGGGGCCTTACATTTCTCTCCCCCTTAAATGAATTTCATCCTCAAAGATCATACCTATGTCTTTTACCAAATCTCATCACTCACATTCCTATAACTCTATCTTTATCTAGTCAAACTCTACAATACTATCTCTTCCTACTTCTCCTATTCTTTGCTTTATCACTATTAGATTTTATCTAACTTCATCTTTCTATAATAGTACTCTTCTTTCACTATCATATCATTACTACATTCAATGTACATCCTATCAATTTCCTTTCTAGTTTAGGGCCTATGCACATAATTTGATGCTTTTCATGTCCTATCAAATGATGCTAATGTAATCCTATGAAAGGATGATGATTTTCTTGTATGCAATAGGATGCAAATACATGATTTCATGCATCATAAATGTTTGCCCCATCCCATGCTATGAAATGTGCAATCAATTGTCCACACTATTAAGGAGTCAGTGACATGTACACAGTACACGATACCCACTTTGAATCCATTAGATAACCTTATCAAATTTACACAAACCCTTTTTTTCCTCTACTATCTATAGGAAAATAGGCACATTTGCATTACTCCACAACACTACATACACATATATCTAATTTATTCTCTAACATGTTCTAGTCCAGAACTGCCTAAACTTATGCTCTGATACCAAAATGCAATGCTCACTCTAATTACCTTTTATTTACATATCACTTCATTGAATTACTTGTATAAGTACACATATATACATATAAATTTAACATACTTAAAGTATATTTACAAAATAGTTCATTACATTTATTCCAAATCATTTACATTGAACATTTACAAAAATGACTCTACACCAAAATTAGCCTTCACTTGCTTTTCTCTTAATGACCATAGATGTTGGCATGAAAATTGATTCTTCAGATCTACACCTATTTACCTACACGAAAAGTACACACGTGCTGAACAATAGCTCAGTGGGGAGTAAAAACAATGCAATCAACTTCTTAACAAAGTCTCAAATACAAATAGTATAACACGCTAATGAACATTACATAATAGCATTTAATAGCTAACATACTTTAACATATCACAACTCACACAATCACTATAATAGTTCCAAACACTAAACAACACTACAATATAATTTCTCAGTTATGATTCAGTAAAACTTCAATGCAATTCTTTAATTACACTGCAATATTCAATGAGAAACACTAACACTACCCTGAGGCACTAAAATACTTACACTATTGATCATTTATCATTATTAATTAATTAGATCATTTTTATGTTACAAAACACACATATTTATAGTTAAAATCCCATGCATTTAGGATTATTTCAATACTATTTATCAATCACACTAATAATATCACTAAGAGACACTAACATTACACTAAGACACAAGGTCTTTGCACTATTAATCACTTTTCAATAATCATCAAATAAATCACTTTCATCACTTAAATTCCTATTGACAGTGTATAACAGGTACAAATACTAGATACTAGCAAACAGTATCAAACACTTGAGATATAATAGTCTCAGGTTATTGGATACCAATAGGTATCAAAACACTATACACCTTTTGGTGACAACACTACCAATTGCAATCACTATCCCCTTATATGCATACCTATCTATCCACCATTATGTGAAATTCAAGCTTTCAATAAGTCATTAATCACTTAAGAATATCACATTTGATACATTTATAATCATAGAGTTAATACACACAATAGAGCATGCAAAAATATCACTATACAATATATACTCAATTACACTTAAAATACACTTCAATATGGTTATCATTTGTCTTGTAACATGTAATATTATACATATCATTAATCATATTCACTCACATTCATTAATTGTACAAATTTTGATGTTTAGATTCTTATGTATTAAGGTTTACTCTATAACTTTATTTCAATACTTTATTATGCTTTATATACATTTCATGTCACATATTACTCTTGTTTTTATGTTTAAAATACTCTAAACATTTTTGGGAGAGTTTAGGCAAGTTTTAATGACAATTCAGGGTCTAAAAATGAAGTATAAGAAGTAACATAAAAGGCTCATGGTGGCAACTAATTTCTTACAGCCATGAGATAGGTGCAGAATCAGTTCTAAAAGGGGCTCATGATGTTAACTAATTGGTTGTGATCGTGACCACCATTCTGCCACAAGAAATCCTGAAGGCAAATTCCTAGGTCTAACTTGTATGCTATTTTAAACCAAATAAATGACATTTTAGGCAAATTGGTCATCTACAAAGTTGTTCCACTATATCTCTAGTTTCAAAAACATTAAAAATCACTCCATTTGAACTTCTAAATCTCGAGATATCAATAAAATAGTCCATCCTACTCTTAGTGGCAGGGCAACAGACATCACTCAATTTCAATCCATATTATAAAGGCTTTAGAGGTAGAATTAGGTCTCGATTTTTTTACAAGGTTATAGATATATGTCTTATCATTATTTTTTAACTAGAATCACTTAATTTAGACATTGACAGAAAGAGTTATATCCTTTACACTAAAACTGATTCAAGTGAACCTTAAGGTAGATTTTCACTATATCACTTTCTAAGGCACAAATCATCATTCCCTTACACTATAACATTACTTATTAACTCTAACATCAATTATAGATCATATATAATACATTTATCAACTTGAATCAATTTAAACACATGGTAAAGAGAATATAAACTCTCATACCTTATTGATGCACTGAACACTTTCTTTAATCTCTCTCTACCTCTTTTTCCTTGCTCTTTCCTACTCTTCTTTCTTCACAAGATAAATCAAATATATAAACATCTATTTGGATCCTTCAAATTCAATTCTTATCATATAAAATAAGTAAAAGAAGAAAAAGAGAAGAAATTGTTAGGTTGAAATTGCCTAACCACTAAATTCTCTCTTGTCACAATTGCTATACTTGAAATTAAGGGTTGTTTAGGGGTTAGAATGGCCAAATTTTGGGAGAGGAATCACTACCTTTTTGTTGTCTAGAGTGATCGACCATCTTGGATTTTTAAATCCCTTTGAACTTTCTTCTTTTCTTAAGAGAAATTTATGGAAAGCTTTGTGTCCTTATCTCATTGGTTTAAGGTAATTTTCACTTAACTCCCTTTCCTTTCCTCAATTTCTCATTTCTACCCTAAAACTTCCTATGTTTCATCTCAATTGGGCCCCTATATAAGTATTCCTTCCTAATTATACACTTTTATAACTTAATGTGTAATGATCATATTGTCGTTGGCTTTTAGATTAATTCCCTCTAGGTCTTAACTTACACTTCCCATACTTATATCTTTAAATTATCTCTCTTATCCATCCAAGACATAACCAATTGCCACTATGATATATGTTGGAGCCTTACATTTAGGATAGTTTCATTCGTTATGGTTACCGCTTTAACTTGGTATAGAAATTAGCAAGAGATCTTTAAAATCTATTAGTGCTGAGGTTACTAATGTGTCAAGACTAATAATTAAAAAATCTGTAATATTTTAGTGGCAAAATGACGATAAGAAATTCAACATTAATATAACAAACATTTTTTAGCGATAGAAGGTATTGTCGTGAATTCTTTTTTTTTTATAGTGGTGGGTGAATTTACCAATGAAAATTGTAATTCCATCGATAAATTTATCAACGTAATTAATAATTTCATCAGTAAAATTATCAATGAAATTTTTTTTCAGTGGTAAATTTGTCGACAAAATTGGTAATTCCATTGAAAATTATATAATTTTACGAAAGTTTACATATGGTGGATTTTATGACGAATGTTTAATTCTGTCGGTAAATTTACCAACGAATTTTTTTTCCATTGGAAAATTTTCCTTATTTTCATATCTTCGATGACATATTCGGTTGTTAATTTTTATTTCCAATGAAAAATCAATATTTTCCATCAGTAATTTCTATCGGTAAATGGTATTTTTCTTATAGTGATGGGACTATGCCATTTGCTCTTCGACATTGATCTTAATCACTGCCAAATGGTGCTCTTCAAGTTTCTAATGATGAGCAACATCCTCAAATGTCTTTGTATTATCCATATAAGTTAGTTGCATTTTCATGTGCTCCTAACCCTTAGGTAAGGAATGAATAACAGCTTAGACTTACTACTCATCAGCCAACTTATGACTAACCTCACTAAGCTCGCTTATCATATTTTCCATCTCTCTTAGATGTTTTCACATCATATGATCAAACTTCTCATTACAAGAAAATGTTAAAATAGCAACGGAATCATTTTCATCGCTATTTTAGCAATGGAAATAAAATTCCGTTTCTAATTAGCAACAAAAATCAAATTCAATTTCTAAAATTGGTTTAAGTTTTTAAATTTAGTAATGAAAACAAAAATGGTTGTCTTCCGTTACTAAAAACGGAGAAAAATTTTTACGCCAAAATATAGCAACGAAAATTTGCAATGGGATGCTTATAACATTTCTAAATAAGATGCCAGGAGATGGCAAAAACATTTTGGAACGAAAATTAGCAACAAAAACCAAATTTTGTTGCTAAAATAGCAATGAAATGTGATTTCCATTGTTATTTTAGCAATGAAAATTAAATTTTGTTGCTATTTTAGCAACCAAAAATATATTTTGTTACTAAATAACCAACCTTAGCAGTGAAAAATTTTCTATTTCTAAATAACCAACCTTAATGCAAATAAGTTGCAAATTAGCAGTGAAAAATTTTCTAGCAATGGAAAAATTTTTCATTGCTATTTTCTTTTTTGCCCTAAGTATAAATAGTTCACTTTTTCCCTTTTTTTCCTTTCTCTCCCTACCTCGCTATCTTGCTTCTTCCTCCTCTCCCTTTCGCTATATACTACTAACTCTTATAGATCTTTAAATCCACCTTGTGGCCAGCCTTATTCCTCTCACCTCTATCATTTATCTCTTTCCTCTGTTAGGTTATCCCTCTCTAGCTGCCGCCTCTTCCACCTTCTGCTCCACTCCATCACTTTTGTTTTATAATTTGAGCCATTGAAATCTGCCGCCATGGCCGAAAAATGAGAAGGTCCAGCAATAGGGATCGATCTCGGCATGACTTACTCGTGCATTGGGGTTGGACAGTATGATAGAGTAGAGATCATAATGATTAGGGGAATAGAACGATGCCATCTTATATGGCATTTACTGTTACAAAGCATTGGATCGGTGATGCGGCTAAGAATCAAGTCACCATGAACCCAAGCAACACTATTTTTGGTAAGTACTTGTTAGCAAAATTTTATATTTTCTTCTTTTGTTTTCATTTATTTGGTATTCATAACTCTCTTCTAGTTATTATCATATTAGATGCTGGTTTGTTATGCTTTTACTGAAGTTTTGTGTTTGGTTCCCAATTTTTCATCGAATCTATGCGTTGTGTTGGTTAATATATTTAATTTTACATGAAAAAATAGTAATGAGCACTTTAAATATTTTTGCTATGCCAGAGTTACATACTAACTAGATCTTTATAGAATATTAAAACTAAGATCTATTTAATTAGAAGCCCCAAACGAGCTCATGATCTTCATTATCCTTGTAAGATGTGGGGTTTCTAATGAATTTATATTCATTGGGAATTAAACAGTGACAGGTTACTGATGGATTGTCCTAGTATAATAGTTAGCTTGATTTTTTTTAATTGTCAATTAAATAAGGTTTCAGTGGTTTTGCCATCCCATTTACCAACATAGATGAAACATTATTTTGCCATCATCATCGTATTTCTTTGTAATTAGCTCCATACTCCGCTTTTTCACATGCAACATTGTTTTACATTTCTTATGAGGTCATTCATTTATTATGACAGTAGTGTGTTGTGTCTCTTTAGGTATTTTCTCAAAAAAAAATTTGATATGTATCAAATTTGATTGTCAATTATCAGAGTTTAGTTATAGACACACCTCTGAACTTCTCCCATAAAATGATCCATAGATCCATTGCATTTTGATACTTGTAGAACTGTTTAGTAATATAATCATCCATTACACTTAGCAAAATGATTTATGCAGTGGAATTTTTCTTTTTCCATGCCATATAGGCATCTCAATCCCACTTATGCTAGGCTATTGTGCCATCCTCAGGTTCAACCATGATTAAATTCAATGTTTTTAGAGCCTCTTATACTTTAAGCATATACTGGATCTCTATACTTTATATTTCATAATTATCACCGTTTAACATCATATTTTTTTAGCTTGGTGACAATTGATTGGAAAGCAGTAGCCATTTGGATCCTTTGATATCTAATAGAATAAGGTTACACATTATTAAAGGAGATTAGGCAGTACATTCAAAATAATAAGCTAGTAAAAGTTTCTATCAAGCTTAAATTTGAAAAGGTTACTTATATTATCCAATTATCCTTTAAGTCCTAACATCTAACCTTACAGGTTAAAATTTTATACATAGTAAATTTTAATTATTGGATATTAAATATTAAAACTCAAGAGTGAAATTTTATTGGTTTGGTTTATTAAGTCTCAACTTAATAATCATATGATAAGTGTAAATTTTAGTATGTTTTAATATGTTTTTAGTATGCTTAGTGTGTTAATTTAGTAGTATTTAGGTTAATTTAATGTTCAATTTGTTAAGTTTGCAATTTGAGGTCTTAATTGAGAAATTTGCTATTTTTAGGTGCTTATTTGAAGAAAAGAATAATTTACAAGGGTTAAAGTGTAAGTTTAGAAATTGAAGGCTTTCATCATTATTCCAGAGGCTAGTCACTTAGTGAAGTGACATCCTTACTCTACCGAGTGGCCTAAAGAGGAAAAGAAAGATCTTCATTGATCAGTTCAAAGAGCAACCAACCGGTGGAGCCAATATCCACTCTATCAAGTAAGACAAAAGGAAACAACATGCAAAAAAACACCACTCAGTGGAGTGACTTATTCAATCTACCAAGTGAACTAAAAATACTAGGGACAGAGGAGCTTTACTCAGTGGAATGAAATGTCACTCTGTCGAGCCCAATCTTTGAAGCTGAATTAGACTCTGATTCTTACTAGTTTAGGAAGTTTTCTGGTTTGGGAAGTTTTAAGTATATGATATTCTTCTAGTTTCAAGCTATAAAAGCAGTAAGGAACATCAATTGTGGGGGAATTATTTTTACTAATTAAGCATTTTAGTTTGTTTTCATTCTGCACTTAGGTTAGAAACTACGATTGAGGTCTTTAAGAGTAGTTGAAATTCTAAGTGTTTGTATTGTTTTCTCTTATTTATTTTCTTTAATTTTCAAGATGAAGTGTGAGCAGTTCTTAGTTTTAAACAGAGTCTTATCATCAGTTATATAAATTTTGGTAGTTAACTTATTTAATTATTGCTTAATAATTGATTTTTATTTAACCATTGATATGTATGTTCTTAGGTTAGTTTACCTGTGTTAATGCATGATTATTTTCTAACTAGATATAATTGTGTGTTAATTAGGGCAAGTTAAGATTAAGAGGAGTTAAAACTAAGAATAGGTGAAAGTTAAATTTGCTTGAAAAAGAGTTTAATAGACATCTAGGGGGTTAAAATCATATTTTTATGCTAACTATTGAGTTTTTTCTTAACAAGATAGGTTTAATGCTTAGAATGGTAATCTTGATTTAAGTTATCTTGCTTTATTCATCTGATTTCTTCATAATCACTTGTGTTCCTTTTTAATTAAGTCATTACAATATAAGGTTAAGGTCAATTGTCCTTTAGTGAAAGTTGTCTTTAATATTAATTTTTACCAATTTTATTTACTTGTTTTTAGTTTAATTGTTAAGTCTTTAGTTGTTTGTTCAAATTTCTGTCTTTAATTTAGTTAAACGTTCATTATTATAACTTTGGGATCCCTCTTATTTCTTACACATAGTTTTCATTCTAAAAATCTAAAATCTTTCATACATACACAAGTGTTCCTTGGGTTTGATATTTAGGGGTCATTATTATATTTTCTTATATTACTAGCCGATCTAGTATACTTGCCAAACAGCTGTCAAGTTTTTAGCACCATTGATGGGGAAAACAATTGGTGTTTATTTACTGTTTTGGACTTTTATAATAAATTTTTTTTGTGTTTCTTCTTTTCTTTTCTTTATTTCTATTCTTTTATTTAATTTATTCTTTTACTTTTACAAGTGTCAATAGTTTATGGTAAGAGATAGACCAATCTTGCCCATAGACCATGAAATTGAGAGGACTTATTATAAGATTCAAAGATTAAGAGCCACCATGAATAATCAAGGGATATAAGGAGATCCACCTCTTAATGATAATGAATTACCTAATATTGATCCACCTATAAACGGTCCACACCCTAGGATAGAAGGCATAAATTACCAAGCTCAAGGGAATGGGTTTAGACCTAAAACTATTAGAGACTATACAATTCCTAGGTGAAATGGAGAACATAGAACCATTAGGATACCTCATCACCAACCTTTTAAGATAAAACCTGCTACCATCATAATGGGACAAAAAAATCAATTTTTAGATTCAGAGATAGAGGATCCTACCCAACACTTATTTATTTTCTTAAAAATTAGTCAAATGGTTTAGATCCCAAATGAGTCAACGGATGCCATTAAACTTATGTTGTTCCCTTTTACCCTCATTGGTAAAGCTAAGGATTGGTCATATATGCTACCAAATCAATCTCTCCAATCATGGCAACAAATGTAAGAGAAGTTTTTGTGTAAATTTTTTAGCTTACCAAAACAACCCTTATTAGGAAAAATATTAATGAATTTCAACAGTTTTATGAGAAGCCATTCCATGAAGCTTAGGAAAGATTTAGAAGACTCTTAAAAGTTTATCAACACCATGATTTTCCTATTTATCAATTAATGCATATCTTTTATACAGGTGTGAATCAAGCTACGAGGTCCTTACTAGACGCAAGATAAAATGGAAGCTTTATAAACAAAATTCCTAAAGAAGCATTCTTATTTCCAGATGAGATGGCAACCAATGATGCTCAATAGGCAAGCTCAAGAGCCACACAAAAGAAATAAAGAGTATATAGTGTGGATGAGGTAGTTATGCTTAAGGCACAGATGGAATTAATGAGAAAGAAGCATTTAAAGGAGATAAATGAGCTTAAGGCTCAAAATGTATCAATGTTATCTAATGGAAGTGATATTTTTGTAGGAAATCAAGGAGCAATCAAGAATGGGGAAGGTCTAATAGAGGAAATAAAAGCTTTAAACCCTTGTAGCAACATTTACAACTAGGGATAGAAAAACCATCCAAATTTTTCATAGAAAGAAGGGAACCAAGCATCTAGCCCTCAACTTAAGGCCCCTTTAACCAAAATTTAGCCTCTAATAGTAATAACCACCCACCATATCAAAACCAAAGCCAACCACATTACCCTTCTACATATCAATCACAACAATATCAACCACATGGATTTCAAAAACCACAACCCCCATAAGAAAAGAAAAAATGTTTAGAAGAAATGATTACTAGTTTTATAGCCTCCCAAAATTCCATTTTAGCTAATTAAGAAGCTAGGTGGAAATCCTAAGACATTTGGATGAGAAAACAAGATGCATCCATTAGAGGTCTGGAAAATCAAGTGGGGCAACTTGCCAATTCTTTGTCCAATAGAGCCTAAAGAACATTCCTAACTAATGTGGACCAAAATCCAAAGGAGGAAGCCAAAGCAATCACTTTAAAAAGTGGGAAAGAGGTGCAAGAAGCTGAAACTGGTAAGAATTCTTTTAAAGTGGTGAAAACAACAATGGAGGTAAGTGTTTCTAATCCTAAAATTGCTAATGAGGTATCTCTTATTGTTAAAAAAGGTAAAGGTAATAAAAAATTAGTTTCTACTATCCTTGATGAGTCTCAATTACCTTATCCATATTTAGCTAGGAAAGAAAAGTATAATGAGCAATTAACTAGAATTTTAGATATGTTTAAAAAGTTGCATGTAAATTTACCATTTGCTGAAGCTTTATTACACATGCCTAAATATGCTAAGTTTATAAAAGAGCTTTATACTAATAAGAAAAAGCTAGAAGGTGTAGGAATAGTTCAACTAACTGAAAATTGTAATGCAATATTAATGAATAAAATTCTATCTAAGTTAAAGGATCCTGGAAGTTTTAGACTTCCATGTGAATTAGGAGGAAATTTTGTTGGTCATACATTATGTGATTTGGGTGCTAGCAGAAATTTAATGCCTCACTCAATTCATAGGAAATTGAATCTAGGAGACATAAAAGAGATCCGAATGACACTACAATTGGCAGATAGATCCGTAAAGGGGCCTAAAGGAATTATAGAAGATTTATTGATGAAAGTAGGAAATTTTATATTTTCGGTTGATTTTGTTGTGATGAATATGGAAGAAGATAAAAAAAGTACCTTTGACAGTGGGTAGACCATTTTTTAACACAGTAAGGGCTTTAGTTAATGTTCATAGGCAAACGGTCACTTTAAGGTTCAATGAGGAAGAAATGGTTTTTAATGTGAATAAGGTGATGCAGCACCCCTCATATGATTTTGAAGAGTCCATTTGTTTTATTGATGGTGTTCAAGAATATTTAGAGGCAAAATAAAAGGAAATTATTTTGGATGATGAGCTTCAAGAGTGTTTAATACATCCAAAGAAAGAGGCAAAAATGGAAAAAAGAGAAGAAGAGTTGATACGTGATTTAGAGAAAGAGCACAATGAAAATGGAAATATGGAGGATGAATTGTCCCCTCCTAAGGGAGAAAATTCTAAACTTAAAACACTTCCTTCTCATTTAAAATATACGTTTTTAGAGGAAAATGCAAAACCAGTAATTATTTCTCCTTTATTGATAAGTTTAGAAGAAGAGATGTTTATCAAAGTACTAAAAAACATAAAAGAGAAATTGGTTGGGAGATATCCAATTCGAAGGGAATTAGCCCAAGTTATTGCACACATCGGATACCAATAGAGGACAATTTCAAACCAGTAGTGCAACCCCAAAGGAGACTCAACCCTACTATGCAAAAAGTAGTAAAAAAAGAGGTACTTAAACTCCTTGATGTAGGTATTATCTATCCTCTTTTCGATAGTAATTAGGTTAGTCTGGTTTAATAAATACCTAAAAAGGGGGGAATGACTATAATAACAAATGAAAAGGATAAACCCATCCTAATACGCACAGTGACGGGATGGAGAGTTGCATAAACTATAGGAGATTGTATAATGCTATTAGAAAAGACCATTTTGATTACCATTGATTAGTTAAATGTTAGAAAGATTAGTAGGGAATAGATTTTACTATTTTCTAGATAATTATTCGGGATATATGCAAATACCTATAACCTCGGAAGACCAAGAAAATACCACATTCACATGTCCTTATGGCACATTTGCATATATAAGGATGCATTTTGGTCTTTGTAATGCCCCAGCCACTTTTCAAAGATGTATGATGGCCATATTTCATGATTTTATTGAAATATTCATGAAGGTTTTCATGGATGACTTTACATTATATGGTCATGATATCGAGTCTTGTTTGAATAATCTTATATTGGTCTTAGAAAGGTGTAAAGAAACTAACCTTGTTCTTAATTAGGAAAAAATGTCATTTTATGGTAAGAGAAGGGATAGTTCTAGGACCTAAGATCTTCAAAAAAGGAATTAAGGTAGATAGAGTTAAAATTGATGTTATTGATAAATTACCTCCCCCAACTAGTGTTAAACATATTAGAAGTTTCCTTCGTCACGCTAGTTTTTATTGTCGAGTTATTAAGCAATTTTCTAAAATTGCTAAATCATTTTCTAATTTATTGATAAAATATGCTACATTTAACTTTGATGATAAGTGTTTACAAGCATTTAACTTGTTGAAGTAAAAGCTAATCACAGCACCGATCATAACATCACCGGATTGGAGCTTACCATTTGAAATTATGAGTGATGCTAGTGACTATGTAGTGGGAGCAATTTTAGGACAGTGGAGAGAGTAAGTTTTTCATGCTATCTACTATGCAAGTCATACTCTAACCGAAGCTCAAGTGAATTATACAACCATAGAAAAAAAGTTATTGGCAATTGTGTTCGCTTTTGAAAAATTTAGAGCTTATCTCCTTGGTTCTAAGGTCAAAGTATGGTTGGATCATGTAGCGTTGAGGCATATTTTCGTAAAGAAAGATTCCAAACCAAGACTTATTAGATGGGTTTTTCTTTTGCAAGAATTCGATATGGAGAAAGATTCATTTTGTCAACTATCAATTTAAAATATTGCTTAAAAATTTTGTGTCAAGCACAAGATAACAACCCTATATCACCCTTAAGCAAATGGGCAAGTAGAGGTGTTTAATAGGGAAATGAAATGAATCTTAAAAAAGACAGTTAATAGCTCAAGAAAAGATTGGTCTCATAAACTAGATGAAGCTCTTTGGGCTTATAAAACTACATTTAAGACCCCTATAGGCATGTCTCCATTTATAATCCTCTTTGGAAAAGTATGTCATTTGCCAGTTGAATTGGAATGTAAAGCATATTAGGCAACAAAATTTTTTAATTTTGATTTAAGATGTCCAAGAAAAAAGCAGAGGTTGCAGCTTAATGAACTTGATGAAATTCGACAGCGGTCATATGACAATGCAACCATTTATAAGGGAAAAACAAAAGATTGGTATGATAAGCAACTAAAATTTAAAGAATTTGTTCCTGGCATGTTGGTTTTATTGTATAATAGTAGACTGTAATTGTTTCCAGGTAAACTGAAATTAGGATGGATTAGACCATATCAAGTCTTATCTAGTAATGAATTCGGTGTGGTGATTATTAAGAGTCCAAAAGATAGGTGAGACAATAGAGTGAATGGGTACCATTTGAAGCCATATCATGGTGGGAAAGTAGAAGTTGCTGAAGCAATAATGGTGTTTAAAGAGTAGCAGAGGATTCAATAAGTTTGGCTGAGGACTTGCTAAACTCATAACTAAATTCTTCTTCCTTTTAGTTTGCTTTAATTTAATTTTTCTTTAATTTGTTTTAATTTGTTCAATTTTTCTTTTAAGAGTGTTAGTGTCTCTTTGTTTGTTTTAGTTTTATCAAGTGCTTTATGAAGAAAATAGTAAGGTTTTCATGATTAAAAATGCAAGGATTAATTTTGCAGTGATTTGTGTTCACTTTAGAATTAATAGCAATTTGATTTGTCTACAGTAGAGGGGATTGAATTAGATTTGATTTCAGTAAGGTTGAGTTATTTCATGTCAATAAAGAGTTTATAAGAAGTTTTGTGTCTAAAAATTAGGTGAAGCTCAAGTTAAAATGAATGATAGAGGTTTTATGTTTAAAAGAATTGAGTCTCTGCATTTTTAGTTTAGGGGCCTATCACTCGGCAGAGTGGTTTCCCACTCCACCGAGTGTCCACCGTGAAAAATCACACTCCACCAATTGATAAATTTGCTTTGGCCTTTATTTTTCTTCACATCCAGTAGGTGAGCAGTTGGTAGAGTAAGTTTCCCTACTCCACCGAGTGGTCTCCCTCATCTCGTCGAGCCTCTTACATTTAAACCCCATTTTGCCCACAACACCACCAAGAATCCCATTTTATCTTCACTCTTGTGCTCTCACTCTTTCAAAACCTGAATACCATTCCATTGAATCAAGCCATTAATTTTTATTTCTTGAAAATCACTTCATTTTACTTCATTCTTCTATATCAAGTAAGTGATTTCATGATTTTAAATGTTTCGAATACATTTATTTTTGTCATTAAAGCTTGGGTTATTCTTTTAAAGTTAGGTAATTTTCCTTCACTTAGTTTACTTCTAATGATTAGTATTCTTGATATTTGTGATTATGCTTGTGTTAGAATGCAGTGTTACTTGTTCATTTTTTGGGTTGTTAAAGTTCCGGATTCCATGTCATTTAGCTTAGTAAAGTTGTGCATATAACTTGCCTGATAAAATGCCTTAAAGACTTTGTGCTAAATTTGTGCTTCAATTGTCTTATATATAGTCATTTTAAATCATTCTCACATGTTCATGTATCTATTTCTCACTTTATTTACACTTCATTTACATTTAGTTTACATGAAATTCACGCATCACAATTTGAGGAATTGAGCTAAATGTTGCATTTGTCTTTTAAACATGATGATGGCATTATAAACTTTCATTAGCACTTACTTAGTTGGTCTTATTTTATTTTATTTTTACCTAGTGGCTTTTAAGAAATCAAAGAAGGGTGAAGCATCAACCTTATCTAAGAAAAATCTTCCAACATATATTGATGAGGACAAGGTCAAATTATAGGAATATTTTAAGCAAGTCAAATTCGCCAAGTTAATGTATTTGAAGGAATTCTTCCTTGATATTTTGGATGGAAATTTATGGGATGAAGTATTCTCTTTGATCAGAGTTATTAGTTAGGAACAGTTTATTGACAAGCACCCAAAAATATACCTACACATTGCACCATAGTTCTTCACGTCATTCACATTGTCATATGAAGATCAGCAAATAAGATGTAGGCACGGTTAGTTTTAAATTGGGGAGAAAGACTCATTACATGCTTTTTCCAAAGTTTCCTAAAAAATTACGATTTTCTGATGATGGAATAGGTGAATTACCTAATGCTACAGTGCAAAAAAATTGGAAATTTATCAGAGATCCTTTGCATATAGTGTAGTATAAATTGAGCAAGCTCATGGCTTATGCCTTATGTAGTCATGCCCTTTGAATTCTTCACAAGTTTTTATCGCTTACTTTCTTTAGTTGTATTGGTAGTCCAAAGGCTATTAATGTTGATGAATGTATGTTGTTAAGATGTATGGTTGAGGGCAGATAGATTAATGGGGCAATCCTCTTGTATAGGAAAATAGTAGAGTTATAAAAAGCGACATCTCTAGGCTGGATTGCAACCATAATGGCAAAAACAGTGGGATATATATATATGGATATAAAGGGATCCCTTAGAAAGGCAATTTTTATAGATCATGCTATGTTGACACGGATAAAGATTTTGGTCAAAAAGTCATGAAAGCATTGGTCCAATAGGGAGGAGTATTTGTACCTAATCACTGTTGGGAGAAACAGAGAGGAAGATGAAGATCAAGCTAAGCAGGAACCAGCTGCACTAGAGCTTGATGCTCAAGCACCTCCACCATAGGAGCTTTTGGCCCAAATGCTTGCTTTCACAACTTACATAAATAATAAGATGATGTACACCACAACTTACATGGAGGGCAGAATAGACACATTGCAAGATTATATACTTAAAGTAAAGCAAAGTTTTGAGCAGTTCACCACCAACTTTTGAAAATGCTAATCACCATCACCCTCACCATTAGATTGAGTTGCATTTTATTTTGCTGAGGACAACAAATTTTTGAGAAGGGGGGTAGAGCTTCTCTAAGCTTAATTTTGCTTAGATTCAAGAAGTAAAATCTAATTCTCCTCTTTATGAAAACACATATGTTTATGTTTATGTTTTGTTTTGAAGTTTTATTTGTGTTTTCTATAGGAGTAATTTCGTAATCTTGTTTTAAGTACTAGTAATCTTAATGCTAGCTAGTATTTGTTAGCAGTGTGTGTTTTTGTTTTAGTTATTTTAGTTCAATAGTTGTTCATTTTATCATTTAGCTTTCATTAAAACTTAGTTTGCCCCAGTTATCCTTAAAATTGAACTTATTGAATTTAAACTTAGAATATGCATGAGTCAAAATTCTTAGTTTAACATTAGAACAAGCATGTTGTTTAATGAATTATGAGCTATTTTAACATTCAACTTGGCAAATATTTGTTAGTTTCTACTTTTTAAGCACTATAGACCAGTTTTTGAAATTAGAGAAAAACCAATGCATTGAATGATTAAGCAATGAATTTTAGAACACTAAAACCTTTCTCATCACCCTTCAAAGCATAAAAGTAGCTCAATTCAATTTAGGAACTGACCTAGGCATAATTTTTCTTGTTAGCCATAAAAAGATTGATTTCCTACCTTGTTTATAAATTTACCTTTGTTAAGCCACTTTGAGCCTAATAAGGCATGCCATCTTAATTTTCTTGTTACACCTATGAAAGTAACCATTTATCCTAAATGGCTTTTGCCTCACCTTTTTAAGAGTAGCCAGTCTGAAAATTGGATAAATTAAAAGGAATTAGGAATTTCAAAAGGTGTAATGAAGTGTTTAATAGAGACTTGTGAAATAAAGCCAAGTGATTGTGCTAATTTGCCTTGAAATTCTCTTTGGAAAGCTAGTATTGCCTTCAATAAAGCTAGTACTTTAAAAAAAAAAGAAAAAAGAAAAAAAGAAAAGAAAGAACAAAAGTTAGCATTTAAGGCAAATTTTTAAATGCGAGGTTTTTTATAAGGATAAGAATAGTTGGCTTCTTTCAAATAAGGCATTTAAAGATGAATTTTAGCTTTATTTTTTGTTGTGCTTTATGAGTTTAAGAAAGGGTTGTGTTTAGTGATTGCAATTTTGAAGGTTTTGGTTTATTCAAATTAGAATGGCTATTCTTTTTTATTATCCTTTATCTATTTCTTGTCAGCCATCACTTTAACCCCATTACAACCCAATTAAGACCTAAGTGATTCTAAATTTGATTTGAGTTATTTAGCAGAGATGACTTTTGGGTTCAGGTGGTAAAGGAGAGGCTTATAGTGATTCTAGATTTCAAGCACGAAACCAATTTTACACTTAGGTGTACATTCATTCTAAGCTTAGTTATATATTTGCATTAGTATTTTGTTTTTAAAAGTACTTAAAATGTCTTGGTCTTGCACACACATAATGAAATTGACTCATATTGTCTTATTTGAACTTCATTCTAGTTAAGATTTTCTTAAGTTCTCTTGTTAATTGTTAAGCTTGGTTTTGAAATGCTTAATTCTTAATCAAAGTTTGATAATTTTGGGGAATTGGATTGTTCAAATTTTCTTTGGGGTAAGCAAAGGGTAAGTGTGAGGTATTTGATAAGTGTGAATTTTAGTATGTTTTTCATATGTTTCTAGTATGTTTAGTGTGTTAATTAAGTAGTATTTTAGTTAATTTAATGTTTAATTTGTTAAGTTTGCAATTTGAGGTCTTAATTGAGAAATTAGCTATTTTTAGGTGCTTATTTGAAGAAAAGAAGAATTTACAAGGGTTAAAGAGTAAGTTTAGCAATTAAAGGCTTTCATCGTTAGTCCAAAGGCTAGTCACTCAATGGAATGACATCCTCACTCTACCGAGTGGCCTAAGGAGGAAAAAAAAAAGAGCTTTGTTGATCAGTCCAAAGAGCAACTAACTAGTGGAACCAATATCCACTCTACCAAGTGAGACAAAAGGAAGTAGCATACAAAAAAACACCACTCGGTGGAGTGACTTCTTTACTCTAGCGAGTGACCCAAAAATACTAGGGATAGAGGAGCTTCACTAGGTGGAGTGAAATGTCACTCTACCGAGCCCAATCTTTAAAATCGAATTAGACTCTGATTCTTGCTAGTTTAGGAAGTTTCAGCATATAATATTCTTCCAATTTGAGGCTATAAAAGCAACAAAGAACATCAGTTGTGGGGGAATTGTTTTTACCAATTAAACATCTTAGTTTGTTTTCATTTTGCACCAAGGTTAGAAACTACGATTAAAGTCTTTAAGAATAGTTGAAATTCTAAGTGTTTGTATTGCTTTCTCTTATTTATTTTCTTCAATTTTCAAGATAAAGTGTGCATAGTTATTGTACTTTTGCTAAAGGATACTTAAATCCTTAACTCTATATTGTTATAACTTAGTTTATGCTTAAATTAATATAAGTCTTGATTATTTCTTAGTTTTGAGCAAAGTCTTATCATTAGTTATCTAAATTTTGGTTGTTAACTTATTTAATTATTGGTTAATAATTGATTTTTCTTTAACCATTAATATGTATGTTCTTAGGTTAGTTTACTTGTGTTAATGCATGGTTATTTTCTAACTAGATATAATTGTGTGTCAATTAAGGTAAGTTAGGATTAAGAGGACTTAAAACTAAGAATAGGTGAAAGTTAAATTTGCTTGAAAAAGAGTTTAATAGACATCTAGGGGGTTAAAAGCGAATTTTTATGCTAAGGATTGGATTTTTCTTAACAAGATAGGTTTAATGCTTAGAATGATAATCTTGATTTAAGTTATCTTGCTTTATTCATCTGATTTCTTCATAATCACTTGTGTTCCTTTTTTAATTAAATTATTGCAATATAAGTTTAAGGTGGATAGTCTTTTAGTGAAAGTTATCTTTAATATTGATTTTTACCAATTTTATTTACTTGCTTTTAGTTTAATTGTTAAGTCTTTGGTTATTTTTTCAAATTTTTGTCTTTAATTTAGTTAAACCATTATCATAACTTTGGGATCTCCCTACTCTCTCACACATAGTTTTCATTCTAAAAGTCTAAAATCTTTCATAGCCGATCTAATACACTTTTTCCTTGCGCTCGATATTTAGGGATTATTATATTTTCCTATATTACTAGCTGATCTAGTACACTTGTTGGATACCGGTCAGGTTTTTGTAATACAATTATTTTACTCGTAAAACATTACAAGGCAAAGTACCTTGTGTCAGAATTGAGAAATTCCATGGCTCGAATCTTTAGTATTCTCTTATTTATTACTTGTGTCTACTCTTTAGGTAGAATAGGATAGCACGAAAGGAGAGAATTTTTTGAGGTCCTTATACTCATTATGCCTAGCATTAAATAGACTAGTATTCACCTTATCAAGGACTTAAATCAATAATGGGTAAATTGACACATTTATTATGAAGTTAAAAGCCATCACATATTCAAAATAAATACATTTATTCAACCAATAAAAGAATCCAATCATTCAATATGAAGACACTAATGTTTAATAATAATAAGAAACATAAACCCTATATAAGGAAAATTATAACTAAAATTTACACTTATATCAACTATAATATAAGTCTAGATTCCAAAAAATCTTTCTAGTTTCAGGAATTGTTACTTTGACCAACTTCATCAACCTTTTAGGTAACTCATAAATTCATTGATGAAGCAATGGATGATGCACCCTACATCCACTTCTCAAAACCATTATAGACTTAATTTTGCTCCTCAACAATTCTCTCCTAGCAGTCTTGAATAAAAATTAGATAATAGATTTTCTATAAAATCTAGCTCTTATGAACTAGCTACCTATTATTAAATTCATCAACTCTAGATAATTTCTGAAGGAATCAATATTTAGACCACCAATCCAAATGCATTATTGCATTTTTTTTGCTTATGAACTATATGATGCACTATTGCATAATGTCGTTAGCTCGAAATCTCCTATGTATTTTAATACTGTAGACTTTTTGCACTATTGCATTAGTCAAAACAATCTCACGAGAAGTTTTCAAAAGAATATGTGTCCTTATTATTACCATTTTTGCAACACATTACAAAAATTTAAGGGGTTAATATATTTATGCATAAACACATATGACTAAAACTTATTTTAATAAAAAAGTAAGGACAAATCCACATAAAACATTTTCAAATAATTTTAAAAATATCTGAAGGTAGAAAACACATTTTCAATAATTTTTTAAAAAAATATTTATTTTGGAAAAAATATAAAACTTATTTTCTAGTCATAAAAAATTTTATTAAAATTCACCAAAAAATCAAACAAATTATGAAAAATTTATCTGCAAAAAATCAGAGTTGATTAGTGGTTAGAGGCAACCTCACATGCTCCGATGTAGTGGTGGAAATCTTTTAGAGGTGCTCACACGCCCTCACACTCCACCACCCGCAACTGATGAATTTCTACCATGTGGTGGTAACCATAAGGCCATGTGTCCAAACAGGTGCCACAATGTCAAACCTCTATTGTGACACATGTTAGGTTTTGGTTGGTTCATTTGGTGCCCATGTGGCATTCAGGTGGCCTATTATTGTCACGTAGCATAACCATAGTCATCCATGTGTCCTCCTCCCATTCAGCCACGTGTCATAATGCTACATCATTTGACACGCATTTGCACGTGTCTAACCATTGCCCATTTGCAAATGCCTTACATATGGTGGCGCATGCATTTGGCGCATCGCCTTCCTTACAGATTTCGATGATCGGGCTCTAGTCGATAGGGGGTTTTCGGGGTTTGTGATTCCAATGGTGAGGTTAGAAATATCAAATTCGAATTTCTAGTTTAGTATTTTGGACACTTATATTAGTTTCACTCAAAATGCAGTGTCCAAAATGTCCACATTTAAAATAATGCTTTATAGTATTTCATGTATAAATTAATTAGTCCAAACTTTAGAATTTTTTTAACTATTCATGAAGAGAGGGGTGAATCCGAATAGAAAAGTAAAAGTGAAAAGGTAAAAAATTGATGAAAAGATAAAATTATTATCCACATGCAAGTTCATGCCCTACCTCCATATGACCTCTAATAATGGTTTGGAAAAATAAATATTTTTGAATTTGCATGTTTTTGGCTATTTAATTTTAAAATTTTTATTTGATTATATCGAATTGTTTAATTTTATTTTTAATTTATATTGGATTCAAATAAAAAAAAGAGTTTAAATACATATATTAATATTTTACTATTATTTTATGTAATTTTAATAATATTAAATTTGCATAAAAATATTTTTAAATTTAATATAAATCAAAATCAAAATCAAAATTTAAATTTAAATTTAAAGGTCTAATAAAAAAACATACAATTTGAGAAACCTAAAATTGTGTTTTGATTATTAAAATCGTACTGGCCGGTGAAATCAATTTAATCATGAACCTACAGTTGTTTTAGCTAGATTCAATGTATAAAATTAAAATGGCAAAAAAAAAGGATGAAACCAATAAAAAATGGGTTGAACCAAAATGAATTTAGAAGAAAACTGAGTTAAACTAGAAAAATGTATTTGAAGAAGAAAAAACTAATTTTTATCCAAAATATATGTACAACTTATTTTTTGCTAAAAAAAATAAATTATAAATATCAATACCAAATAATTAAAACTTAGACAATTTTGATACATTTTTTTATGAAAAGAATAAAAATTATGATTGAATGAGTTTTTTTGAATATGTGTAATTTTCTTACTACATTTATTTTAAATTTTAATAAAAACTTAAAAAGAATATAATTTTAGAAGAATGAAAATTCCAATTGAATCCAAGTGAACCATGATCCATTTATTTTTTTGGTTCTTTATTCGACTTTAATAATATTAATTATAATACGATTATGTACCAGCGGGAAATGGTAATAATTCGATAATAACAAATTTGAGCAATTAAACAAAAAATTAAATCGCGAGAAATTCATCAATAAGGGTATAAACATGAACTGTGAAATTAAAATTAAATAATAACAAAACGGAAAAAACAAGGAGCGATTTATGGTCTCTATAACCATCCTAAGGCCTTGCTTGGAACAAATGAATTGTAATTATGGAATTCATTTACAAATAAATTTCATATAGAATTCATTTGTAAATGAATTTTTATGCTTTAAATAAAATAATTAATGTATAGAATTGAGAATGAATTTCTTAATTTTATACTTGAAATAAATGAATAAAAAAATTTATTTTTAATTTATTTACTTAAATATCCTTAACATCAATTCAGTACATATAAAAAAACAATAATATCTATAAAAATTATACTAAATAAAGAACTAACTATTCTAATTCATGATTAATTAAACAATAAATCAATCAATATGAACAAATTTATTAAATTATAATTTTCTAATTTTATACAAAAAATTTAATTTATAAAATATAAAAAAAATAATAATCAGGTAAATTTAATTGAAAAATTAAGAAATAAAAAAATAAAAATCGTTAAAAATACAAATTTAATTGAGAAAAAAGTCTGAAAAACAAATTATATATATATATAATAAAATAAGTGTATTATAATTTTTTAATATTTGACTTCTTAAAAATAAAGAATTTATTTATAAATTTTACCTATTTTGATAAAATTTAACGAAAACATAATAAATTTTATAAAATTTAATTTATAAAATTTTATTTTATTTTTTTATTTCAAACATAAATATTTAAAATTATAAATAAATTTTATAAAATTCATTCATTCCAAACAAGTCCTAATTCTCTATGACATTTGGAACTCTCTAGACTCCATTTCTATTGATTCTACAAAGGACCTTTAATCCTTCCTCAAGGGAAATCAAGGAATCTGAGTCATTCGCGCTGCTTTCTTTTCTGTTTTTGTACTATAAATCCTTATTCAATTCTCAATTCTCGTCGTTGAGAAATGGATGACGATTTTGAGTTCCCAAGAGCAACCAACATGGAGGAAGATAAAATGGGGATTCCTGAGGAGGATGATGCTCTGGTTAATCCTGTGATTAAAGCTGGTGAGGAGAAGGAGATTGGTAAGAATGGGCTCAAGAAGAAGCCAATTAAAGAGGGTGAAGGATGGGAGACTCCTAGCAATGGCGATGAAGTTGAAGGTATAATATTTTTTGGTTTATGCGCATCAATTTAATTGATTTTTCTTGATTCGCGGAATGGCTCGGTGTTGAATTTTTCCTAACTATTTTCTTCACAGTGCATTACACTGGAACTTTGCTTGATGGAACACAGTTCTATTCGAGCGGTGAAAGGGGAACGCCGTTCAAATTCAAACTTGGCCAAGGTATTTATCTTAATCATTAGAAGATCATTGCACAATTTAAGTGCTGCATATTTTATATTTTGGGCATTTTGTTTTAGAGTCGCATTGTGGAATTCACTCTGTATTTGATTTTACCTTGGGCTGTTCGCTTCAAAAATGATCGCTATCACTTCTGGTTTTTGTTGAGCCGAAAGGAATTGTTCTGGAAATGGCTGAATGGAGTTGGTTGCTGAAAAAGACACTTTAAAATGTAACCAAAAAAATTCATATGATAATTTCTTTTCTGCTGAAACTTTGTAGGATGATTGCAATATAAAATTTTATATACATATAACGGTCATGTTCCTTAGAGTCATGCCGATGTTGTCTTTTAATAGTTATATTTATTTGGGGAATTATAATCTCAAGCTTTTAGTGCATAGTTGGTTATTGCAATTGTTGCATGAGAAGTCATTTGAGTGACTTATTTTCATTTGAATCCAAGTCCAGGCTTTAACAAGCAATTTGGCAGCAGAGTGAGAAGCTACAGCTGAAACTATAAACCATTTTAAGTTATTTTTAAGTATTCATTGCTAGTTAATGATTTTGAACATCCTATTCAGTAAAAATTATGTGTAAAAATGTTGATAGTTGGGGTTAAGCCCAAATTGATGCCTGGTATAGGGACTCCTGTGATTCCAACTGTAACAGGTTGTCTTAAATATTGCATGTTCAATTTGGATTGTAAAACAAGGTCAACAATACACTTGAAAATGCAGATTAATTTGTAATAGAGGAGCAGTATTGAAGCAGACATTCACCTGCTCTCAGATTAAAAAATCCCAGTTTTTTTGTAGAGCCCAAAATATTTTATTTGAATGCTGACTAGAAAATTTTGCTCTTTTATAATATTAACGGCTTTATGCTTTTATGTATTTTTAATTCTCAAAAATTTTCTTCCATCCAGTAATGCTGTTTGGCTAAATATGTTTAAACTTTAATGCTTGATGCAAATTTATACGAGTCTATTAAGGTATCTACACTGAATTGATTTTAAGTTATCTGGGATTTTTTTTATATGCCCTTCGTAACAAGCAGGGGAAATTGGTTTGCCTAGCAATTTTGATGGATTTTGAGTTCTTTAGCTGCATGATTATATTTTTTATTTGCAGGACAAGTAATCAAGGGATGGGACGAGGGTATCAAGACTATGAAGAAGGGCGAAAATTCTATATTCACTACACCTCCGGAATGGGCCTATGGTGAATCTGGGTCCCCTCCAACAATTCCTCCCAATGCAACTCTTCAGTTTGATGTGGAGTTGCTGTCATGGACAAGTGTTAAGGATATTTGTAAAGATGGTGGAATCTTCAAGAAAATACTTGTTGAGGGCGAGAAATGGGATAATCCCAAAGACCTTAATGAAGTTCTGGGTATGTTAACTATAAACTGCTGCAGTTAAGATCTTGTTAATATATTTGCTGTTTATTAGCAGTTATTTTATTTATGATTTACTATGCAGTTAAGTATGAAGCGTGGCTTGAAGATGGAACTATTGTCTCGAAGTCTGATGGGGTTGAGTTCCCTCTTGGGGCTGGTTTGTTTTCTTCAATATTGGATTAATACTCTTTGGATTGTCAACGAAATTAATGTTTATATTTTTGTGCAGGTTATTTCTGCCCAGCCTTGGCAAAAGCTGTGAAGACTATGAAAAAGGGAGAAAAAGTTCTGTTGACAGTGAAGCTGCACTGTTAGTTCAATTACTCTCTACATCATTTTTATTTAAATATATGTCTGATGGATATCTTACCAGCCAATTGTTGAATCTTTACAGACGGATTTGGAGAGAGTGGCAGGCTAGCAAAAGATGATGATGGTTTTGTACCTTCAAATGCTATTCTCCAAATAACGTTCAAGTTAGTCTTGTGGAAGACTGTAACTGATGTTACCAAGGACAAGAAGGTTCTGAAGAAAATCCTCAAAGGAGGAGAAGGATATGAATGGCCAAATGATGGAACTATTGTTCAAGGTAATATGGTTTTGAAATACAATTCTAAAATCCATTGGATTTCTCATTCCTCAAGATTCCTCTGCACCTTTTCTTACAATTGCCTTTATTTTGCCAGTGAAACTTATTGGAAAGCTGCAAGATGGAACCATTTTTGTGAAGACAGGCCATGATAAGGAGCCACCTCTTGAGTTTAAGATGGATGAAGGTATCAATGTCTTGCTTTCTACTGGGGACGAATATTATGTGCATTGATGTGTATTTCTGCAATTGTCTAACAATGGTTCTGATTCTGGTCTGTTGTTTGTGTCGCGAAAGCTAATCATTCTTTTGAATGCTATCTTGTCCAGAACAAGTTATTGATGGACTTGATAAAGCTGTGAAGAACATGAAAAAAATGAGAAGTTGCAGTGGTGACAATTCAGCCAGAGTATGCATTTGGTACATCTGAATCACAGCAAGAGTTGGCTACTGTTCCTGCCAACTCGACTGTGTACTGTGAAGTCGAGATGATTTCTTTCAACAAGGTTTCTATGCTACACTTGCTGCTGCTTGCAATATGTTAATAGCCGTTTTTTTTACAAGCTTGATGGTATGTGATTTATAAATAATCGGCTGCAGGAAAAAGAATATTGGGAAATGAACACCCAAGAAAAGATTGAAGCAGCTGGCAAGAAGAAGGAAGAAGGGAATGTGCTATTTAATTTAAGGCTGGCAAGTATGAGAGAGCTTCAAGGAGATACGAGAAGGTATATTCTTGAGGGGAGGAGTCTACTTGAATGAATTCTCTGGTGTATATGGCAGCTTTCATGATACACTTGTCCATTTTGTGACAGCCTGTGAACTTCATTGAGTATGATTCATCATTCAATGATGAAGAAAAACAGCAGACAAAGGTTCTGAAAATTACTTGCAAGCTTAACAATGCAGCATGCAAGCTAAAGCTCAAAGATTACAAGCAGGCGGAGAAGCTGTGCACCAAGGTTCCAACTTTTCTGGGCAGACGCAATCTTGATGCTGCTGTGTCGTTTAGTTTATATACTGACATTTGATGGGCTTTGATCTTTCATAGGTGTTGGAACTTGACGGTAGGAATGTGAAGGCCTTGTATAGAAGGGCCCAAGCATACATACAACTTGTTGAATTGGAATTGGCAGAAATGGATATAAAAAAGGCACTTGAGGTTGAGCCTGATAATCTGTAGGAATTTGGTCATACTGGTGTTAAAATTTTTTTATAGTTATGCAAAGTACACATTTTGTTGCATTTTAGATATGCCCTTGTTCACTTTCTTCCTTGTTGTACCCTTTGTCTTATCAGGGATGTGAAGCTGGAGTACAAAATCCTGAAGGAAAAAGTGAGAGAGTATAATAGGAAGGATGCACAATTCCACAGAAACATATTTGCTAAGATGAACAAGGTAGAGAAAGCAAAATCAACTGTAATCTATAGTCGCAAAAGGAAAGTGCTTAGGTGGACAATTATATTAATGATTTCCTTGCTCTCCTTGTGTATTTTGTTTTTCGTGGTTGTTGAGGAAATGCAGAATGCAGCAGCCAAGCAGGATCATGTGCCAATGGCAGTAGACAGCAAGGCACGATCAAGGACTTGGATGCTGATTCGTGATGAATAGAAATAGGAGGAATTTGTTCTTAAATTGGGGTCTTGTGTGTGTGATTTGTGTTTCTCATTAGTTTTTGCTCTAGTAGGGAAGCGGCTGCTAGCAGTGTTGTAATTCTTGAAATAATGTAGTTATATATTTTGTAACTTCAAAGGTGGTATATTTGCTTTTTGTTCCTTTAGTTGTGGATTTATTTTTCTCTTTTACGTCCTCAATGTTGCCCCTCAAAAAAAATTTCTCCTATTTGTAGAGGATGGAAATTAATAATACAGTTCCAGAAACATAAGTTGCCACTTCACGCTGTCAAAAAAACTCCAAAACCATGTCACCACACGCTGTCAAAAAACATTATATTTTTAAAATGAATTTGTATAATAAATTGCACCCAGCTTAATTCAGCATGACAAAACCAAGCGCGTGAGGATAGATGAACACTTCACAAAAAGGAAAAAGCCACGTTAGCAAGGAACATTGAGTTTGCTGTGTAGGCTTCAAAATGAGAGGCTAGGCCTATATTGCAATGATCATTGAGACCGTTTCAGCGGTGGATCAACCTCAGCTGTTGAAGATTCAATTTGGACTCCGATGTTTCACAAAAAAGGTAACATAATTGCAAAGCTAGGCCTATATGGCAATGATTATTGAGACCGTTTCAGTAGTGGATCAACCTTAGCTGTTGAAGATGCAATTTGGATTCCGATGTTTCACAAAAAGGATAATATAATTGCTAAAGTTCTGTTTGGTGTAATATTGATTCGAAATTTAAAAATTGGTGCAATATCATCTCTATCCAAATGGAAAAAGTCATTGGTTTGACCAATCGGCATCAATTGATCGATGATGTGGCAGGCTAATTGACATGTAACAATCCAGATGGCAAAACATGGAGGATGACGTGGTGGTTAGGAGATACATCAGCTGACACGTGTACCTCCATGTGCTCCTCACATGACAAGTTAAAATAAAAGGAAAAAAATTTTTTTACCCAATTTGTTGAATACATCGTCAACTTCTCCCAACCCTAAGGCGGATCTCCTTCCCCAATCGACGATCTGATCCCACCGGACATCGTTGCAATATGTGAAACGCTAGTAAGGCTTTGCCGACAAAGTTAATAATTTGGGTTCTCGCTTTTAGGTAAGCCGAAATAGAACCCTATTGAAACATAGAACTTCTGAAGTGCATCTAACACTATCGAAACGTAAATTGCAATAGCGAATCGTGAAAGCGCTTCACAATTCTAATGGTTAGTGATGGTTCCAGCAAGGAGGATGCACCGTCAATGTAAGTTAGCTCTCAGGGGTTGGACGATTTTGTATGTGGATTTTTTTAAAGGTTAAATCTTTTTTTTAAATTGTTGAGATATTTTTGTTATTTGGAAAAATGGTGAAAGATTTTATACTTGTAGAACAAGGTACAATGAATGAGCATGTGGTTTGACATTGGATTCATCTATATGAAACTATTTAAGGTTTTAATTTATCCTTTTTTATTTGTGGTCCCTGTTTTGGAAGTGTGCATTACTTTATGCAATTTACATGATATTGGTATTTTTTTTAGTGATGGTTAATCTATGTGTGAAAAGGAAAAAGTGAGAAGAGCTAGAAAATTATCTTTTATTTGTTTATGGTTTGTTTGTTCACAGAGCTAAAAAATTATCTTTCATTTATACTTTTGAAATTTGTGCAGGGTGAGATATAGTTGCAATGTTAATTTGTATTTTAACTAGGGGGAGAGAGAGGGGGAGGGGGGGGTAGATGGAAATTTGATACAAAATTGCATTATAAGGATGGAAAGAAAGAGGTTTATTATGGGTTTGGCTTGGATCTTATTAGCCATATGGATATTTATAATAAATTTGTTGATAGGTTTGTAGTTAAGGATCACATTTACTTATTTTGTTGTGAACTAGAAAAAAAATTGATGAAGGTTTTATTTATTTTTTATGGGGATTTTAGTATCCACAGGTTATTAGGGTGTTTGGGCTCTTTAAATAGGGATGTTTGTTTATTTCCTATAACACACTATGACCTAATTGTATTCCCACAAAGTATGCTAGATAAAATAGGGATAAAGAGAGATGTGACTAAGTTTGACGGGCTACAAAGTGTAAATGGGCTAGAGCCCACTAATGTGGATGAATCTAAGGATGTAGAAGATAAGGATGACCCATTAGGAATACCTAGCCAGCTAGCAGACAATTTCTTTGCTGTGAGGGCAAAAATAGTAAGCGATAAGGGGCAAAAATGAAAGAGGAAATGAGGCCGAGAACAACCATAACAGTGGTAGTGATGAATCAAGTGATAGTGGGATAGAGGTGAAAGCTGTGTTGATAACAATATAGAAGAAACTAATAGTGACGCATCATCGGGATATGAAAGTGAATAAGAATTAGATTTAGGTGAAGTACTTAATGAGAGAAAAGTTAAATTGCAACTTGCAAAAAAGAGAGTTAGGTACGATCCAAAAAAAGGAATGACTTTTGAAAATTCCAAAGCTGCTAAGAATGCTCTAGTTGGATATGTTGTGACTACTGGAAAAGACTTCAAGATGATAAAGAATGACTCTAGCAAGATTAGGGTGAAATGTATAAAGGATAAATGCCCTTTTCTATTATATGCAGCAAAAGAGAAAGGAAAACCCGAGTTGAGGATCAAAACTTTATGCATGCTGATAAGTATGAATTATATTATATTATTAGTGTGTTTTAATGCATTTATTATGTTAATTTAATGGTAATTTGGTTAATTTAGTGTTTAAATTTCTAAATTAGTACTTTTCTGAGTTTAATTGGTTAATTTGGTATTTTTAGGTGTGTAATTAAAAAAAAGGAGAAATCATAAGGACAAAACTGTAATTTTAACATTTGAAGGAATTTTATGAAGACAAATTTCATCCTGTAGTCCAGAGCCTAGCCACTTGATGGAGTGAGATTCTCAGTTTACCAAGTCACCTAAATAGGAAAATAGAAGAAAGCCACTCGGTAGAGTGAGTTTTTCACTCTACAGAGTAGGAAATGACAAAAGGCCAAAACTTATTCTACCGAACCAGAGAATTAGAATTACAATCAAACTCTTCTATTTTCTGGAATAGGAAGTTTCAAGATGTCAAAACTTCTTCTTTTGGAGGCATAATTCAACTATAAAAGCAAGGCAAAGCACCAGAACTGAAGAAGTAGAGACCTAAGGATGAAAATTACAAATTTACTTAGTCTTTAACCTAGTTTTCTTTAGTTAATTTTGTACAGTAGTTTAGCTTAGTTTTTTTGTTTTTCTTAATTTGCAATCTTTGTAAAGACTCAAGCTTTATATTGGTGTGCGGATAAGTCATCAAGAGTAAGTTTGAAGATTCATGAGTATTGTATCTCTTTATTTTAATTTTTCTTTCGTTTTAATCATGTTCAGTAAGTAGTTTTCTTTTCTTTTGCTAAAGGATATTTGAATCCTTAACTTTATATTACAATAACTTAGTTTGTGCTTCATGTGATACAAGTTAATTATTTTTTGGTTTTGTGCAAATTCTTACCTTTGGTTATTTATAATTTGAATGTTGACTTATTTGAATTAATAGTTGATGATCGATTTATCCATGATTATTGGGTTGCATGTTCTTAGGTTAATTTATTAGTATTAATGCATGATTATGTTCTGAGTTAAGGTGTAGTTGTGCATTGGTAATAATCGATTAAGACTAAGAAAAGTTAAAATCAAAAATAGATGAAAGTTAAATTTACTTGTAAAAGAGTTTAATAGACATTTAGGAGGTTAAAATCAGGTCTTTATGCTAAGTGTTGAATACTTCTAAATAGAAAAGGTTTAATGCTTAGAATGATAATCTTGATTTAAGTTATTTTACTTTATTCATTTGATTTCTTCATAATCACTTGTGTTCTCTTTTTGATCAAGTCATTATAATATAAGTTAAGGTGGATAGTTCCTTTAGCAAGAGAATTTCCGTTATTGTTTTGTGTTTAATTCATGTTAGTTTAATTTTAGTTTTTTTTTTGCTTTATTTTTTTTTATTTAGTTTAGTTATTGCCTTTAAATCAAAAACTTGGGAAATAGTCTTAGATTATTTTAATTCATACATAGATATTATTCTTAACAATCCATGTTCCTTTGGATACGATATTTGGAGTCTTAATCTATACTTTCCTATATTACTAGCCGATCTAGTAAACTTGCTAGATTTCAGTCAAGTTTTTGGCGTCGTTGTCGGGGAATAATGGTGTTATTTGTTCGATATCTTTGATTTAGTTAGTCTAATATTTTTATATTATTGTGATTTGGTGATTGTTCTTTGCAGGAAAATTTTACAACATTCTTCAAGATGATACAAGATGATGCCCAAAACTATGAATTGTTCCTTTTGAAACAACAAATAAATGAGTTAATGAGAAAAAGGGAGGAATTGCAACTTTTACGTGCACATTCACCAAATCATTATTCACCACTATCATTTGTTGAAGGAATTTGTTCTTCATTGGTTTTAAGAGCACAAATGGAACAATTGAGGAGAGAGAATCAATAGCTGCAATATTCATTGTAAAATTCACTAAAGTCTTGTAACTCCATAATTAAACATTTTCATGATTTTTTTATAAGTAAGGAGAGGCAATTTTGGGCTGAAAAAGAAGAGTGGGAGGCTACATTAAGAATTCAAGAAGAGAAGTTAAGGACTCAAAAGGAAAAGTTTAGAATTCAAAAAGAGAAGTTAAGGACTCAAGAGGAGAAAATTAAAAGTCAAGAGAATTTACTAAGGGATCAAGAAAAGGTCATTGAAAAGTTAGAATCTAAACTAGAACTCTTGAGTGTTTCATTACAATTTCAAGATGATGGTGCTAAAGAGGAGGAAACAAATCATTCATTAATGGTGTAAAAAGAAGTAATTGGTTTCGAGGAGCATAAAGAGGAAGAGGAACAATTCATATTTGATGATAAGTTGTGTGTTTATTTGGAGGATGATGTTAGATCTCTTATGAAGGATTTATCATCAAAGGAGTAAGAAGTGTTCAATTCTCAAGTGGAAGCATTAAATTCAGTTCATTTGAAGAATTTATTTAGGCTAGAAGAGTCAGTAGAGTTCTTTTTTGAAGAACCAAAAAAGGAGTCTTATTTTATTGAGAATATGGAATTTCCAGCTTTGGTGAACTATGACAAGTTTTTTCTACAGATGGGAGGAAATGAGGAGTAAATTCCGGAGAGACCCATATTTAGATCACAAGCTCGACCGTTATAGAGTAACATGAGTCAAACTGAGACTCAATAAACCATTACTCTTCTAACCCTTCTCTTTAAATTTTCATCAAATTTTTTTATGAGTTGTGTTTTGTGTTATTTTTTATAAGTTGCTTTCTTATTTTTAGTTTATTCTTCTTTCTCAAGTCTTTTATGTGTGTCATTCATGAGTTTAAGAATTAAATAGGCTTCTTCTAATGATATTTGTGGTTAGTTTTCATATTTTGATTTGTGCTGCTAGTCTGATTAAAGAATTTATATGGATTTTAAAGGGGTGCCAATTAAAGGGAATTAAATTACAGTTGATCCTAAGGTGGATTTATACTTATTGGGTATGTTTTGCCTTAGTGAGTGTGCTTCATGAACTTAGGAAGATTGCTTCATATTCACAGTGTGGTGCAGTTTACAAAGTTTGTATGTTCTATAATTGGTTTACAAGGTATGTACATTCTGTAATTAGTTTAGAAGGTATGTACGTTCTGCAATTGGTTTACAAGGTATGTACATTTTGCAGTTGGTTTACAAAGTATGTATGCTCTGCAGTTGGTTTACTAATGCTTTGAATTCAATTCTGGTTAATTGATTCAAGATTGTAAGTACTTAAAGTTTTGGTATGTTTGATTATTTGGAAATTATGAGTGGTTTTGATTGATAATTTGGAAGTTATTAGAGTGGGAATAAGGAAGAAAAGCTAACGGAGTGCAGTTGAGGATTGGGTTTTAAGCTTAACAGTGGAAAAAAATGAATTTGAGATTTTAGCCTTGAGTTCTCGAGAGCATGTACTTGGCAGAGTGAAAATTCACTCTACTGAGTGAGACACCACTCGGTAGAGTGGATTTTCAATCCACCGAGTCCCTCAAAATATGGCTAGCCCTTTAATGTTTTGCTTTTGTCACTTTTGGTCCCAGAGGCTTCCCACTCGGTAGAGTGATTTTTCACTCCACCAAGTGGCACTCTTCACTCCACCGAGTCATTACAGTTATGCCTAGAGCTTTAAAATTTGGATGTTTACAACTTTTTTTCCAATGCTTTTCCACTCGGTATGATTTTTTACTCCACCAAGTGGCACTCTACACTCCACTGAGCCACTCCACTCCACTAAAGCACCTTGGTCTATAATAGCCATAATTCTTTTCCTCACCCATTCACTTAAATCAGATGGTATTCTATATTTGTTAAATGAACATTCAATGTGATTAAACAATTGCTAATATGATTTGCAAATTTGATTTTTTTTTTAGACTATAGAACAAGGTTTTGGGAAGAAAATTATTAATGAGTTTCTCATTGCTTCAAAGCTTCGAGGGGCACTGACCCTTAACCTTGCCCAGGGGCTCTACCCCTCAGGAACCCCGTAAAGGGCGTCACCCCTCAACCCCACCCGCTAACCGGCTAGCGAACCACCGTGTTATCTAATCATAATGCCTTATTTGTCATTCAAGTTTTTACTTGTGATTTTGATACATCATGTTTTTTTAGGCAATTAGCTGAGCATGATATCAGTACACTTGCATGCAATTTACACTAGGTTCACTCATTATTTGGGGTTGAGTTTTATTTTCAAATTTTGGTTTGTCTATGGTGGAAATTGACTTAGTTTTTGTCTACTCGCCAAGCAACACACTTCCTTCACCTAGACATTCATATCAAGCTATAGTCTTTCTTCAATTTCCATCCTTATTCTTACCAAGTAAGTGCATTTTGCATTGTTCAATTCTTCAACTTTGTTGCTTAGATTAATTGGAAGGTATTGGTGTGGTTTTATTGTTCTTAAGTATAATTTTACTTAGAGATTAATTTGAGTTTAAGTAATGTTTCACCTTCATTCCATTTACACTTAGCTCACTTGTTGTGTGAGAATGACTATTGATTTCACTTGTTGGTGTAATATAGGTTGAGATTACTTTTAAATTGGCTTCGTTATTTTGTGCACTCAATAGGTTCAATAATTAGCTTCAATGACTAAGTTTAACTCTTTTACTTAATTTTTCTTAGTCTCAACCATATTTCACCAATCTCATATGTCATTTTACACTTGCTATCTACTTTTTGATCACTTGATATAATGCATTAGATATTGATGACCTTGAGCTATATTCATCTTATTTCTCTTGGTATGAATTTTTGAACTTTAACTTTTAGACACTTATTTTTTATATTTTTACTTATGTAGTAGCCTTAAAAGAGCAAAGAATGCTATTACTTTTAGTCCTTCCAAACTCTGCACTATACCTATATTGATCCAAGCAGTTATGATGTCATGTAAAATGTCTACCTTTTTATATGTGTTTTTCTCTTATTTATGTAGTTAAGTATGTAATATTATATGTATTTTTATGTGTTTATGTTTGTTTTTAGGATAAAATTGGTGAAGTGTGAAGAAAATGAAGAAGATGGTGAAATTTCGAAGAAGGAGATCACGACTCGGCATCAGGATCACATGTCGTGAAGTGAATCACGACTCGTGAGGGTGTTCACTAGTCGGATGATGTTCACGAGTCTTGAAGAGAAGCTGAAGATCACGACTCGTGAGGGTGTTCACGAGTCAGACAAGGCACTGTTTCCTAAACGGTGTATTTTCTGCACTTGAGTTTTCAGCCATACATTATGTCCTTTCAGAGGCAATCTTTCGTGACCTATTAAGAGACATACCTGTAGAGTTAAAAGATATATTGGAGAAAAACTCTAGAGAGAAAAAAATCAACAAATTCTTTTATTGTTTTCTTAAGAACATTTTAGTTGTTTTGGACAATTTCATTTTACTTAGTTTTAGAGGATGACAAAAGAGCAAAGCCAAAGGACTAAGAGATTTATCAGAAGGTCAAAATAGAAAGTAAACCCTGGGGAGTGATGTTTTCTTGTCTCTTATTTCATCTTTATTGTAATTTTGTTTATGGCTAAGTTCTTTTGGTACATTATAACTATTTAATTTAAGTTGTTATTCATCTACTTATCTTTGTCTATTGAATGTTTATTTTATTTATGTATGAAGTATGATTTAAGTTTGTTTAAGTGCTTTGATTTGCTTAGTATGCTTGATCACCATATTAAGTATGTTAGTCATTTAATTCACAATGAGAGCTGGAATTCTTTGATGGAAAGTTAAATGAATTTACTTAAAGCATTGAATTCACTTAGAGATAAGGAATTCACTTTAAGGGGTTAAAGAATTGGCATAGAACTTCATAGTTTTTATTTATCTATATAATGACATGAGAATGCTTATAGACTCTAAGTAAGAACATTCTTTATTGACAATGAGAATTGCTTTAAAGAATCTTGGCTAAATTCTCCATTCATATCATTCATACAATTGTTAATTAATTCAAAGATGAACTTGTTTTATTTTGTTATAATGTATGTCCATCCCATCTTTTAAGTAATCTATTATCCAAAATTAACTTAATATATTTTAAGTTGTTTAGTATTTACATTAATTGCATGATTTTAATTGAAATTGTTACCTATCTATTTACTTGTTGTTACATCAATATAAAATTTGCCCCGTTCCCTTTGGAACGATACCCTACTCATACTATACGCAGTCTAGTGAGACTAAGGGTTCAATTAAATCCCCATCAAGTTACTACTACCACCACAGTCATCCAAGCTCAACTTTGCTTAGGACAACAAAATTTTAAAGAGGGGGATAGAGCTTAGCTGAGCTAAATTTTGAAGATCAATTCAAGGGAATTCTCTTATCTTACTCATGAATTGTTTTAGTTATTTTGGTTTTGTTTTAGTTTGTTTAGTTTGGTTTGTGATTTTTGCATGTTAGTTGAGTAGGTTTAGTTCAAATATCATATATTGTACATTTAACTTAGTTAGCCCCAGTTTTATTCTCAGAAATTGAACTAGTTGAACTTAAATTTAGAATGTGATGTGTTTAAAATCTTTGTTTATCATTAAGGCAAGCATGTTGTTTAAAAGAATTTTAGCTAATTTAACATTCAACTTGACTTATATTTGTTAGTTTTCAACTTTTGAGCACCAAGACCAGTTTTGAAATAAGAGAAAAAACAATGCATTATAGTAGTTGAGTAAGGAATTTTACAACACTAGAACCTTTCTCATCACCCTTCAAAGTATAACAAAAACTCAAACAACTTATAAAGTGATCTAGGCAATATTTTCTTGTTGAGCTATATTAAGACTATTTTCCCACTTTTTGATATATTTGACCCCTGTTAGCCATTTTGAGCTTAATGAGGCATGCTTAATGCTTGCCATATTTATTTTTCTTGATGCACTTATTTATTAATCATATAGCCTAAAAATTTTTTATCTTCCCTTCTAAGAATTGGTCACTCTATGATTGGGATGGATTATTTTTTGTTGGAAAATTGAAGAGTGTAATAGAAAAGGTTCTGGGATACTATTATTGAAGTTTAGTGTTAAAGTCAAGAAAAATAATGAAAGATTGACCTTGTAATTACCCATTTTATTGCTAGCAATAAAGCTAGTGTAAAAAAAAAAGAAAAAAAGAAAGAAAAAAAGAAATAAAATTTGCAATAAAGCTAGTAGTATATGGCAAAATCTTAAGTGTGGGTTATTTACAAGGGAAAGTAATTGTGAATTCTAAAAAAGAATTAATTGTGAGGGGTTTCATTGATATTTTCTATTAAAAAGTTCCTAATATGTATAGGACTTAGAAAACAAGTTGTGTAAAAGGATTGTGCTTAGTTGTGAATTTTTTTAAAATGTTAGTCTATCTTATCATAGAGTGGCTATTCTTTTTAATTATCTATTATCCATTATTTGATAACTAATACCCTAATCCCATTACAACCATTGAAGACCTAAGTGATTCTAAGTTTTCTTTTGAGTTGTTTAGCGGAGATGACCTTCAGGTTCCAATGCTAAAGGAGAGGCTTATAGTATTTTTAGAGTTTCAAGTGTGAAACCATTTGTACACTTAGGTGTACATTAATTCTAGAGCTTAATTATGAAATGCATTGGTGTTTTGATTTTGAAAGAGGTTAAAATTTTTTGGTCTTGCACACACACATAAGGAAACTAGCTCATATTATCTTGTTTGAATTTATTCTAGTTAGAATTTTGTTAAGTGCTCTTGTTAATTGTTAAGCATGGTTTTGAAATACATATTTCTTGGTTGATGTTTGATTATTTTGAGAAGCTAATTTGTTCTAATTTGCTCGGGGGTGAGCAAAGATGAAGTGTGAAGTATTTGATAAGTACAAATTATACTATATTATTAGTGTGTTTTAATGCATTTATTATGTTAATTTAAAGGTAATTTGGTTAATTTAGTGTTTAAATTTCTTAATTAGTACTTTTTGAGCTTAATTGATTAATTTGGTGTTTTTAGGTGTGTAATTGAAGAAAACGAGAAATCACAAGGACAAAATTGTAATTTCAACATTTAAAGGAATTTTATAAAGACAAACTTCATCGTGTAGTCTAGAGCCTAGCCACTTGGTGGAGTGAGATTTTTAGTCTAACCAGTCACCTAAAGAGGAAAAGAGAAGAAAGCTACTCGGTAGAGTGAGTTTTTCACTCTACAGAGTAGGAAAAGACAAAAGGCCAAAGCTCATTCTATCGAGCCAGAGAATTAGAATTACAATCAAACTCTCCTGTTTTGCTAAAATAAGTAGTTTGAAGACATAAAAACTTCTTCTTTTGGAGGCATAATCCATCTATAAAAGCAACGCAAAATACCAGAAAAAACAGAGACCTAGGGATCAGAATTATGAATTTACTTAGTTTTTAACCTAGTTTTTTTTAGTTAATTATGTACAGTAGTTTAGCTTAGTTTTTTTTTATATTTTTCTTAGTTTGCAATCCTTGTAAAGACTCAAGCTTTCTATTGGTGCACAGATAATTCATCAAGAGCAAGTTTGAAACTTCATAAGTATTGTATCTCTTTATTTTAATTTTTCTTTCATTTTAATTATGTTCGGTAAGTAGTGTTCTTTTCTTTTGCTAAAGAATACTTGAATCTTTAACTTTATACTGTAATGACTTAGTTTGTGCTTAATGTAATACAAGTTGATTATTGTTTGGTTTTGTGCAAATTCTTATCTTTGGTTATTTATATTTTGACTGTTGACTTATTTTAATTAATAGTTGATGATTGATTTATGCATGATTATTGATTTGCATGTTCGTAGGTTAATTTATTGGTATTAATACATGATTATGTTCTGAGTTAAGGTGTAGTTGTGCATTGGTAATAATAGATTAAGATGAAGAAAAGTTAAAATAAAAAATAGATGAAAGTTAAATTTATTTGTAAAAGAGTTTAATCAACATCTAGGAGGTTAAAATCAAATATTTATTCTAAGTGTTGAATAATTCTGAACAGGAAAGGTTTAATGCTTAGAATGATAATCTTGATTTAAGTTATCTTGCTTTATTCATCTGATTTTTTATAATCACTTGTGTTCTCTTTTTGATCAAGTCATTATAATATAAGTTAAGGTAGCTAGTTCCTTTAGCAAGAGAATTTCAGTTATTGTTTTGTGTTTAATTCATGTTAGTTTAATTTTATTTTTTGTTTTGCTTTATTGTCTATTTAGTTTAGTTATTGCCTTTAAATCAAAAACTTGGGAAACAATAAAAAAATTGGAAATAATCTTAGATTAATTTAATTTATACATAGATATTTTTTTTAACAAACCATGTTCCCTTAGGTACGATATTTGGGGTCTTAATCTATATTTTTCTATATTACTGGTTGATCTAGTATACTTGCTAGACTTTGGTCACATGCAATACAAATGTTATAGAATCTTCAAAAATATAAGAGTTACTACAAAGTGGATTGCTGAATAGTAGAGATATAGAATACAAGAGGATCCAAAAACTAGGGTTAGAAAGATGCAAACTGAAGTGGAGAGAGAGTTTAGAGTCCATATGTCAATTGATATGCAAAGGGGTTATAAGGACGACTTTGCAATCCTTAAAGCATATACAAATGAGTTAATTGAGATAAATTCGGCCAGCAATATCACAATTGAGTTGTCAAAGAGTGCATTTTAGGAAGGCAAAAGAGTTTTTCAGAAAATGTTTATTTGTTTCGAGCCACGTAAATAAGGGTGGAAGGCTAGATGCAGGCCAATAATTGGTGTTGATAGTTTCTTCCTTAAAACAAAAGTGAAAGGCATGCTTCTTACTGCAATAGGCATGGATGCAATGAATTAAATGTATTCTATTGTGCTTGTTGTTGTTAGTTAAAAGAACAAGTCCAATTAGATTTGGTTTTTGCAAATGCTTGCGAAAGAGCTAGATCTACGTGAAGGTTTCGATTTGACTATAATGAGTGACATACAGAAGGTAATATTTAAGTTTTATTTAAATTTTTTTCAATAAAAATTATTCATTGAAATGTTGTTACATTGTATGTGCAGTCCATTAATAATTAATATTCCCATTCTATTGCCATTGATGTGACTAATTACATACTTAGCTATATAGTGGATGTGTATCTTACTTGACATAAAGTGGTACTGTAAGAATAAAGTTGTTATAACTAGTCCTTCACAATTTGACAGTACATGCAATGATTTAATTGAACTTACAAGCATTAGTACAGTAACACTGTAATCTTATTTACAAATATGACAATTAGATGTGTCTAAATAAAATAAGACAGCACATGAACATCATTGCATTTATGTTGTAGGTATACTTGCCACCATGACCACAACATGCTATAAAAGGCTGCCTAAATCCTATAAATGCAATTAATAATAATACTTAAAAAGACTAATAATCTTAACAATATGCATCATGTTGAAAAGCTATATCCGTATGCAAATAAGTTACAATTTGTACAACTTTATCATACTTATCTCACTACAAGAAAATTGTAGAGTAGCGAAAAAATTTAGCGAGTACAGGAAAAATCGTTGCTAAATCACTGATATAGTGATAGAATTACGATGACAAATAAATTTTGTCACAAATGATGGTGGGGATGCAAATGAACATATATTTTGCAACAATTTAGCGAGAACATTGAAATTTTGTTGCTAATTTGAGTGCCTAAATTTTGGCGCAAAATTTATCGAGAATTTGGCGAGCAAAACAGTCAAGCAAACTGATTAGTTTAGCATGGAACAACAAGTCCTCGCTAATTAGCAAGAAATTTCATCCTCGCCAATTTAGTGAGAACAATTGTCCTCGCTAATGCTTAATTCATGTGGCATGTAATGTAATTAGCGAGTAAAATATTCCTTGCTAATTCTTGGTTAGGTTGGCATGTTACACATGAACTAATTAGTGAGAAATTTCATCCTCACTAATTTAGCGAGAACAATTATCGTCACCAATACCTAATTCACGTGGCACCTAATGTAATTAACGAGGATACCATTTCATGCTAATTTAGCTACAAATATATCTCTCACTAATTAGCAAGGAAAATGTTCCTCGCTAATTCTTGGTTAGGTTGGGATGTTACATGTGAACTAATTAGTGAGAAATTTTGTTCTCACTAATGCCTAATTCATGTGGCACCTAAGGTGATTAGCGAGGATACCATTTCATGCTAATTTAGCTATAAATATATCTCTCGCTAATTAGTGAGGAAAATGCTCCTCGCTAATACTTGGATAGGTTGGCATGTTACATGTGAACTAATTAGCGAGAAATTTCATTCTCGCTAATTTAGCAAGAACAATTGTCCTCACTAATGCCTAATTCATGTGGCACCTAAGGTAAATAGCAAGAATACCATTTCACGCTAATTTAGCTACAAATATGTCTCTTGCTAATTAGCGAGGAACATTAATTCTTAGTTAGGTTGGCATGTCGCATGTGAACTAATTGGCAAGAAATTTCGTTCTCACTAATTTAGCGAGAACAATTATCCTCATCGATACCTAATTCATGTGGCACCTAAGGTAATTAGTGAGGATAACATTTAACGTTAATTTAGCTACGAATATTTCTCTCGCTAATTAGCGAGAAAAATATTCCTCGCTAATTCTTGGTTAGGTTGGGATGTTGCATGTGAACTAATTAGCGAGAACAATTATCCTTGCTAATGCCTAATTCATATGGCACCTAAGGTAATTAACGAGGATACCATTTCATGTTAATTTAGCTACGAATATGTCTCTCGCTAATTAGCAAGGAAAATGTTCCTTGATAATTCTTGGTTAGGTTGGGATGTTGCATGTGAAATAATTAGCGAGAAATTTCATTCTCACTAATTTAGCAAGAACAATTGTCCTCGCTAATGCCTAATTCATGTGGCATGTAAGGTAATTTAGCTAGGAATACAGTTCTCGCCAATTTAGTGAGGATTAATCCCTCGCTGATGGTGCTTTCATCTTACTTGTGAGGATTAACTAGTTAGCAAGGAAATAATACTTGCTAAATTAGCTAGGACTAAGTTCCTTGCCAAATTAAGCACAAATTAGATTATTATGTTTTAATTATTTTTATATAATTTTAATTTTTAATATTTAAATTTTATTTACATTTAATTTAGTAAATTTAGTTAATATACTTTTTAACAAAAAATAAAAAACTAAATTATTATTATTTAAATTAATTAAATTGAATTAAATTATTATTTTTAAATTAATTAAATAAAATTAAAATTAAATAAAAATTAAATAAACTAAATTATTATTATTTAGTAATTTTTTATGCTTTTGGGTGGGACAAATTTGCGCTACCCCTAAAAGAAAAAGCCATCTTTTGGGTGGGACATGTTCATTTCTAATACTTTCAAATTGAGTTCTCCATTGCTTTATTGCTAACCATTTCAGTTTGAGCTCTACCTAAAACATGTACATCGTCGAGGTCGCAAGGAAATGGCAAGAGGAGAAAGAGAATTAAGGTTCCGGACAAAGAAAAAGATGAGGAAGGACAAAAATTGAAACCAGGGAAATCAAAGAGGAAAAGAAGGGTAGGGAAACTGATGAAGTCAGAAGAGGAAAAGGAGGAAGATCCCGAAGAAAAGAGAGAAGAAGTGCCGTAGGAGGATGCGAAACCAATTGGTGAAGCAGTTAGATTTTCTGGAAAGGGAAGGGCACGTAGAAGCCATTTCAAGGCTTTTGAGTTTGATGAAACCGATATGAACTTGTGAGTGGATCGGTTTTTTGGATTGTAGAAATTAGGTTTTCATTTATGCATTATTTGAGGGATTAGGTCTTGGTCAATACGAGCTTGATTTTTTGAATCTTCACTAGTTGTTTATGAAATTTTTTATTTCTTCTTTTAATTGGTTGTTGATTTTTGCTAATTCTTTTGTTCTTTACTAGCAGAGGAAGGAGCTCATCTCAGCTTCAACTTGGAGGTGTTGAGGCTTGAAATTTGGCATCTTGAATATTTTTTCTACCGAGTAGCCATTTGTGTGTTGAGGTTCCTCTGACTTACTAGCTTTTAATTTTCTGATCTCTCTGAAATTTTTATTATCTGGTTCTCCTATCCTAATTTTCTATGTGCATTAGGCTTATTTTTTCCTTAGTAACTGGATCGCTGTGAGCGGTCTTGTTTTTTTATCAATTTTGAATATTTGGATCGCTATGAGCGGTCTTGTTTCTTATCACTTTTGAATATTTGCTTATAACTTCTAAGGTGCTTTTCCTGTTCATGTTCATGATGGTCTCTTGTACACTTGACCTCAAGGAGTTGTGCAAATCAAAATTGAATTAACCTACAATTTCTAGTCTCTTTGCTGATCGATACTTGTGCTGAATCCTAACAATCATTTATTTATGCCTTTGTATTGCAGTTCCAGTAAACTAGCTTCTGCTTTATTATTTAGAGTTCTAGTAATACTCGTAATTGAAAATTTGGCTGAAAATCTTTATGCTTCGAACATGTTGCTAGTTTTGAATGCCATTTAATGTGAAAATGCGATTCATGAAGTCTGCCATTATGAACATGTGTATTGCTACCCTGACTTAGCTCTTACCATAGATAGGAGTTTTATATCTTCGGTCTTGCTTTAACTAGTTACTTTCACTAAAACACGAAAATTAAGGAAATTTCGACTTTATAAAAAAGTATTTACAATTGATTAATTTACCCTTTTTTTAATTTCGTATATAGCATATGATTTTTACATGATGAGAGATGAATTTTAGTTGGAATACTGACAATTTGAGTTGAAAATTAGCAAAATAAAATGAAGAGAATATATCAAGTGTTGGGTTGTTGACCTTAAGTCTAGCACTCGATTAACACCGTGGAGGTTTTGGTTTACAGTTATATATAGTTATTATGCTTATATACATATAAAATTGGATTCTTGGTTAAAATGGATTGTTAGCATAGAAAACTTATTGGTTTAGGTTGATTGTTTTTTAGCATTAGAAGTATGAATTATAAGATGGTAGCCTAAATTCTGTATGATAAATGCTTTTATTATTTAGCTTTATCTATGTATATTATATTAGCCACCAAATGTCCATGAAAGTGGTTGATAAATTAGTTAAAAATCTAGTACATCTTTTCCTGAACTTATCCATGCATCTGTGGATGAACATAGGAGTTACTTTAAGAAGACTATGCAAAAGGTTAAATCTCCTTGAATTACAATTAGTTTGCTATTTATATGAACGATTTCCGAAAATATGTATAATTATCCTAGTTTATTGTATAATTGTCATTTTTTTTCATTATTAAGAAAAGTTTATTATACTTTTTAAGTATTAAATGCATGCTATCGAATGCTAATAAAATGCTTGGGAAATTTCCATTTAAGTTGTTGAGTTTACTACCTGTTGGAGGAAATTTTGAAATAAATGCTCTCTTTGCTAAATTTCATCGTAAATTGATAGGCCAAGATAAACCAATTTTTGGAGTTTAAACAACAAATATGCAAGATACAGTTAGCCTATCTTTGCTAATGAATCAATATTTATTATATGTATTGTTCAAGTGAACTTATTTTCATCCAATCTCTAGACTTTACTACTTTGTTTAAATAACAAATACAATACTATCTGGTTGGGTGCGAATGGTAGTTTAATAGTTCCTCATAAAAGCTCATTTGTTTACTTTGACAGTCATATAAAAAGTACTCGACACTTTACAATTTTATGTATTATTATTATTATTATTAGCATTTGTCCTTGTTCTCATATATTTTTACTCAATTGTTTCTCTTTTGTAGCAATGTGCAAACTTATGAACAAAATAACATACTCCATCCCAAAATTCACTTGTGTTTCCCCTGCAAAGGTATTGTATGGTATAAAAAGAATTATACATTCTATGTAATACGTTTTATTCTTATCATACAAACTTTAATTTCAATAATGCTTCTCTGTAAGTAAATGATGTTCCCTTTTGCAATTGGAGGATATACACTTGCAAAGCAACTTGCAATTTGGTTGTCTAGTTCAATTCGTCATTAAATCTTTATTTGTCATTATGTTTTATGATCATATAGTGCTCAAATTGTAGTTTATCTACAATATAGTACTTTGCACTTATTTTTATTCTATATAAAAGAGTGGGTGAATTGTCACCTAGTGTAGCTATCATATGGCTATATTGAATTTTCTTTCACTTCTAGGTTTTAATTTGAAGGGAATTTAGTGTAAGGGTCTGTATTGTATATGGAACAAAGTTTGATGACCAAATGCACTCTTCCTTTTAATTGTTATATTTAAGTAACTTGTTTATTTATATTTTGAGAGCTAATCAGTTTTGACTCAAATCTAGTGCATAAAAGTTGTTGTCTATTTTCGCTTGAAAGGTCTTGTTGCATGAGTTTAATATCTAGAGCCTACAATTAGCAAAAGTAATTCACAAATTCTTCGGATTCTGAATAACTGAATTTATGTTTACTGGTCCATTGGGAATTTTTCTTTAGTTTTTGCCTAAAAATTTTCTTTAGAAGGAAAAAATCTCCTTATTACTTTTAAAGACTTAAGTAAGAATGACTATTCTTATGGATGCAGTTTTTTACCAGTCTTCCTAAATATGCTTCAGCAACTCAAAGAAATTTGAAGAACTTCTTTTAGGTAATTCAAACATTTGGCTTAGGACTAAATTGGTAATTTACAATTTATTTTTCATTAGCATTTTCCTTATTCCAATAAAATTGTACATCTTTTTGCTGATGCTCTTGATAAAAAACGTTGGAATTTTTGAGTCATCTTTGACAAAGCTAACAAATGTACCATATGCAATTGTTTTTTTGAGTGCTGTATAGAGAAAAATTTCTCCAATAATGTTTGAAAAGGTATTTTTTCTCAGAAATGGGTACTTATTTTCTGGTTTTGGGGTTATTTCTCTCAATATTATATGCATCTCAATTCTTGAACAAGAAAATTTTGCTCACTATAATTTCTGCTTAGCATGCACAGAGCTTGGATTGAAATCCAACTTCCATTGATAGGTTACTATGATTTTTCATGCTAGAAATTTGATCAAAACTGAACAAGTGCTTGGTTGAAACTAGCATCCGATGTTCTGTTTCCCATGTCATTTTATTATCTAGTACTTCAATATATTTAAAGAAGTGTATTAGGTTATCTGTAGTTCATATTAAGTACTATTTTTTTTGTATTTGTTTGCAGAAATTTTGGTTTGATTTTTAGTTGAATCACTCAAAACTCTTAATTCAGTTATATTCTTTAATACATTAGTTTTTGTTCTTTGGACAACCCTACATCGAATTAGCAAGCAATTATAGCACTGGAAAAAAATTACAAAATTGGAGACATGTTCAGAAAAAACAGAAAGAAGTTTGAAAGTACAAGGAGTTGTTGCGGGTGTTCAATTGATGGCAAGTCCGCTGTCCCTTTTTTCCCTCTTGCAATGAGTCCCATGACGTGTGAGCTGTGAATGTCATTACATTTAATATTTTTAATCTTCTCCTTTATCCTTTGCTTATATTATTAACATATCTATGATATGTTCTTGTAAATAACAATTTATTTATCAATATATATATTTATATTAAATATTGGGTACTTTATAAATATAACTTTGTTATTTTTTTAGTTATTATTTATTATTTAAATAATAAAATCTCCATATTAAATTAAAAAAAAAATTATTTTAAAATTTAGCAAGTACATTACCATCATGATATATATGCTAACGTTTAGCGAGGGTAAATTTCATGCCAAATTTAGCGAGAAAAATATTTCTAACAAAAAATGCAAGCTAAAATTTAGCGAGGCATTTATCCTCGCTAAAATTTAGCAAGTATAATATTGTCGCAATATTTATGCAAATATTTAGTGAGGATAAATCTCTTCCAAATTTAACGAGAATAGTATTTGTCATAAAAATGCATGCTAAAATTTAGCAAGGAATTTGTCCTCGTTAAAATTTAGCGACAATTTTAGTTCTCGCTAAATTTAGCGACAACTTCAATCCTTGCTAAAATTTGTCACTAAATTTAGCAACAACTTTAGTTTTCGCTAAATTCTGCTAGGACGACTTTCGCCACAAAATTTTTATCCTCGTTAAATGCTCACTAAACAGATTTAGCTACGAAAAGCCATCATTTAGCGACAATTTTTCCTTGCTATTTTGCATTTTTTTTGTAGTGTCTACATAGTTTATGTGTATCTTTGTTCAAATTCAATACAATAAAAATTCACACTTTTATCTATTTTAGTTTGTGTGTATCTATTTCCTACTGTTTGATGTCCTTTAGTAACCTATGAAATTATCTTTTGATGATGGATTGGTCATTGAAATGAGTGTATGTCTATCTGTTTCTACTATTAAGAATGTCAGTTTTATTTGTTACAATTATTTATCTGTTTATGGTTCATTTTTGTTGCTTAGGGGACTAATTCCAGCAGTACTTTATGCACTGCTAATTGCTGAGCATAGATGGTGTGCAAGGCACATCTATGCAACTTTGGGTAAAAACTTGAGGGAAGAACAATTGAGAAAAAACTTTTGGATATGTGCTTAAAGCACATTTGAAGAGGAATTTAAAGACAACTTATTGGCTACGGGTGCAATTTTTAAGAAAGCTGCAAGTGATGTGGTTTTTTTATTGTCCACACACATGGTGTAGAGCTTATTTCAGTAGTAGAAGCAAGTCTCTTTTGGTTGACAACAACATCTCAGAGATATTCAATTTATGGATTGTAACAGCCAGGTTCAAACCTCTAGTTAAAATGATCGATAAAATTTGAATCAAAATTGTCAACTTGCTAAAAGAGAATGAGAAAGAACTAACCCAGTGGATAAACTCTTACAGTCTACAATGCATGGAAATTTATAAAGACTGGGCAAATATTACATCAGGTTACAGGTTAACTGGAATGGAGCAAGGGGTTATGAAGTAAGTAAAGGTATTGATAGACATTATGTTGACTTGGAAGGAGAGTAGTGTACCTATAGGGCTTGGGATTTAACTGGTATCCCATGCCCTTATACTATTGCTATTTATTTTCATAGGGGCAAGGATCCAATAAATCACATCTCATCTTAATATCATAGAGACAGTTATGCTGCTACTTACTAGGACAAAATATATCTAGTCAAGGGAAGGAGATTCTGGAAAGTACAAAACTTATAGCCAATTGAACCACCTCCTATACCAAAAATGGCAAGAAAGCTAAAGAAGACCAGGAAAAAGGAAAAAAAACCAAGAAATTTGTTGAAGGACATGATGGCACACTAGAAACTAAAACTTCATCAAACAAAAAAAAGGTCATAAGATCCAGAAGCTGTTTAACAAGGGAAAGCAGCAAAGTTGTGGTAGATAGGGAGAATATGGGCATAATAAAATGAGCTATGAATAGGTAATTTTGACTTATTTTTTCATTTTTTGTCAGAGTAATATATGCTGATTGATTAACATTGTGTGGTTTTTTATAGTTAATTGGAAAGAAAGAACTATAAGATGAAGTTGAGGTGTATGAAAATGTCTCAACTAGACTAGATACTACACCAATAACTCAATTTATAATTGCACCCGAAGCTACACCGACAACTGATGATACACCTACAACTGATGATCGTGGTTCAAAAAAAGGAAGAAAATCTAATGTCTTTTTGAGAAAAAAATGGTTCAAAGAAGAGGCAATTCAAACAAATCAAGCCAAGAACATGGTTTGGTGTTTTCTATAATGAAAGTAGTAATATCTTTTATAATGTAAGTGTAATTTTCTTCCAACTGCTAATACTCAAAACTTTTTTATTATATGCACTTTTTTCATAAATTTTATTATTCTTTGTGCTTAATTGTAATATGATTATAAATGCTACAGCCATGACTAGATACTAGCTATATGGTTGGTTCCTATACATCTAGCAATGAGAATTCTGATGATGAGGATTCAAATTCGATCATGCTAGACCATAATCCAGATCCTAAGAAGAAATTTTAAATTCCATGTAAGAAGGACATTAACATCAATGCAAGGAAAAAATAACATATTCGTACTGGTTCAAGACTTATTCAATCAAAAGGCAATGGTTATGAGGTGCCACTTCCATCTAATTTACCATTCATGCCTCTAATAAAAAAGGCACTTCTTTTACAAGATCTGGAGAAGGAAAAGAATCATAGAAAATTAAAGATAACAATAAAAAATTTAGATATGTTTTTAAGGTGTAAATAGTATATATGTAATGCTGGATGATTGATGGTTGTATTTTTTATTTTTGGACTCCGATTATACTAGACAATCAACAAATAGAAATATCTTTATGTCTTGATAGGATTTGTATTTGCTAGATGTTTAGTTCAGTGCTATCATTTTGTAACTCTTATAGGTATTGGTCTGTCACCAGCATTAGTTGACATTAGAATGGATGTTGATATGTTTCTTAAAAACATATGTAAATGAAACTCTCATACATTTTGTTCATGTTATATGTTTCTTATTATCTGTTATTTTTCATTGGAATGGTTGCTGACCAGGTCTTATAACACAATTTATGGTTGGATATTGTATGTAAATCGGATTAAGAATTGCAATGATAACCATTATAGGTATACAATTTTTGGTTGTATATAAATCAAATGAAGAATTACAATGAAAACAACTGCCTAAACAACATTTAGATCAGATTAAGAAGACATGTGTAGTAATTTAATAAGCAAGAGTACATTATAAAATGTAATTACATGCCTATAATCACAATTAGATCTGTACAATATAATTTCAAAATTTAATCCCAAAAATTCCATACCATTAAACCCAAATTACACCAAAAATACAATTAAAACTACTTCAAACATGCAAAAATACCCAACAATAAATGCACAAAGCATTTGCATCAACCACCAAAATAAACCTTGACTTACATCTCTTGAACTCACTAAAGTCTTCATCTCTTTCTTCATTCTCACCATCATCTCAAAATACATATCACTTTCATCCAATTGTATATTCATGTTTTGACTTTTGATCCTCCTGCTTAATTTCAAAATTTCTTTCTCCAACTTTATTATCTCTCTTACATATCATACAATAGGAGTCTTAACCTCTCTTTGACCCCTTCTACAGTGTCATACCAAGTAAAAAAAATTGCATTTTATCTCCTATTAATGAAACCAGAAAATACACTTCCTTAATCTCATATATTACAAAATCATAAACAAATTTCACATAAAAATCCAAGGTGATACTTACATTCCATACACTAAATTTTGGGCATTTGTAATAATGCCTTCTAGGATTTGATATGCTCTATGAAATTACCTTAATTGCTTTATCACCACAAAAACACGTTGGCCATGCTACTTCATTCATGTAATCATCATTATTTTCCCTTGTTCGAAATCTCATATCTAATGACAAAGAGGTTGAGTTAGATGAAGACATGGCAATTTCTTAGTTACATGATATAAGAAAATTTACAAACAAGAAGAGAATAAGAGTTAATAGAGGAGCAACCGCTACAATGGAGAGAAAGAGAGAAATCGATAGAAGATTACAGATTGAAGATATTGAGTAAAATTTTATTTTTTACCTTTTGTTTTAACTTGTCACGCAAGGAGCACATAGGGGTACATATGTCAATTGATGTATCCCCCAACTGCCACATTATCCTTTATGTTTTCCCATTTGGACTACAACATTTCAACCAATCTGCCATGTTATCAGTCAACTGATGCCGACTGGTCAAACAAATGGATCCATTAGAGTAAGGGTGACATTGCTCTAATTTCATAACTTCGAGCCCAACATTGCACCAAACGAAACTTTAGGGACTACATTACCTGTTTTACAAAACATTAGAAACCAAATTGCACCTTCAACCAATATCATTTAAAACTTCTGAAGGAAGCTAGAAATGAATTTATTAATGGATCACTTTGGCACCCAATTGTGGGCGGGGGTATTTATCAGATTTAGTTATGAGCCATTAACTTCTTCATACTTTTTTTTTCTTCTTTAAAAATCTAATGCAACTTATTGATGTTACGAGAAATAGACCAGTTTACTTTTAACTTATAGATGTTTGTTTGCAATTATAAGCCGTTCTTTGCTTTTTTTGAACATTTGTTCCAAATGGAGTGGCATAGTAAGAGGAAAAATTTCCTTTTTTGGTGTGAATATTTTTGGTTAAAGTCAAGCTCACTTGCTAATGACTCCTTTACTTAAGAGTCATATCAACATGAGGTAATCTATATTATCAAGTAACTACTATCGTCAGTTTTGCTTTGCACCCAACTAATGTTAAGCCATTTAATTTCTTTGTTTATCTTCTCCTAGAAATGTTAGTTTCTTCATTGTCGATATCTATCTAAATGCATTTGCATATTGCTAGAACTAGTTCTAATGCTATTACCTTTCAACTATGAAGACCTAGTGTCTCCTATTGGACTTGTCAACCATGTCGTGTACTCATCAGAAGTGTAGAAGTCACATGCTACATAGCCATCTATGTAGGGTTTGACCAATAATCTGTTCTATAGTTGAGGGTACTTAATCATAGATATGGCAGTAAGGTCACTAACACAGAAAGGCATCTTCTTTTAGTTTATCCTTTATTACTCCCCAATCCATCTCAAGTAGTAAGTGATGATGTAAAAAATGGCTCTACATAGCCCTACAAGAGGGGCACAGGTATATCGCTCATCTCGTACCACATAGGACAACTTTAGCCATATGCACATAAAATTGATATTTTTATCTATGAGTCTAATAAGCTATTAGGTCCCTGCAATATTCACTCATCCACAACAAACACACAGATAATAAGAAATAAAGAAATATGACTATAATAACTAAATATGGTTGTTTAGAATTGATATGTCAAGAAAAGAAGAAAATAGCAGTAAGAGAGATATTTGAGAGCGTCTCCTCTCTTCACATTCAAACTCACAAACTTTTTATGCCTACTTATGCCTTCCACACCCCTATTTGTAACCGAAGGAATCTTGAAACCCAAAGATTAACTAATTCCCTAACAGAATTTTGGATTTTCTATTTACCCCTTGATGCATCATTTCGCACCCTGTCCTTATGCCTATTATAAGTCTTTGTAATGGGGCCTAACATAAGTCAATTTAGCCAAGATTCCACATTGAAAATAGTGTGCAAGAGCCAAAGTATGGGTCCATAGATAGGAATAGATTAGGGTTGAAGATAAGTGAACAATTTCAAATTCTAAAATCGCTGTTAGGTTAAAAAACCATTAGGAGGTGCCTGAGCAAAAGTCATCAGAGATACTTGGTGTGAAAATGAAAAAATGCATACAATGCAAAAATTAGGGTTGTCTATTGGAGGAAAAATCTGAAAAAAAACCTTTCTAGAAAAAATTTAAGGCATAAATAAAAAGATAATAGGTATTTAAAGTAATATAGGGCATCCATGAAGCAAAGATAAATTGTCAGCTTGCATTGCATCCAAGCCAAGTAACGTCTTTGCTAGAATAAGTGGGATGGAGTTTAATTGCTTCCTATGCTTTCTATGACATTAAACATCCATTTTGAAATATTTTTCCTCTTTGTATAGACTAAGGGAGGAGGAATAATATAAAAGTCCACATAAATTGAAATAAAGAAAAGCAAGAACACATAAATTGGCAATTTGTTATATCCCATGGCTATCCTTCAATTAACTCACATCTATGTTGCTTTCATCCCACAAAAGAAACACAAAATATACTCACCTATGCGATAGTTGATCTACACCATGGATCTATACATATATTTTCATCTACACATGTAATACTTTCTTTTTATGCTAACCTCGTATAGGGGGGCAACTACTACACATAATGCATCATAATTTATAACCATTATAGCATTATAGCTTGCAAGATTTGCCGATTGCATAAGGCAATCATATAATACTAATCAATAAGGAACCAAGTGTGACCTCATAACTTTTTAACTCTAAAGTACATAACACTCGCTCCATTACAGGGGGCAAGTAAACAAGCTTTTAGCTTTAAAAATAAACCAACCTAATAGAAGAGAAATTTTTGTAAATTGGATTTTGCAAGTTAAGCTTCTATGGACCATATTTGATGTGCTTCAATAGACAAACTTCCACACAAATACGACAAATCAAATTTTGAAAGCCAAGCTTTTGTGGACTAGATTTTACAAGCTTCAGTGGACCAAAATTCACAACTTCAATAAATCCAACTCTTCCAACTAAGCCTCTATAGACTAGATTTTACAAGCTAAGCAATCAACAATCAATAATCAAATGAGCATTCATGAAGTAACACCTTTTTGGTCTCCTTATGCTAAGGGCAACTATAGACACTTCAGCTAAAGGTTCCTTTATTTAGAAGATTACTTGATGATGAAATATTTTTGATAAGGTTAAAACATAAAAAAATAAAAAATGTTCAGATCCAAAAGAGCTTTTAAGAAAAAACCTTTTTTAAATAATCCTTAGAGTTTTGGCTTGCCTGCCATGTAAATTCCTTTATTTCAAGTCATAAAATAAATAAATTTTACATTTTAGGGGTTTAATAGTAGTTGATATTATTTTAACGCCTGTTCAAGTGCATGGTGTGCTTTAAATAATAGGCATCAATGTTTATTGATGAACAACAATTATTGTTAAAACTCCCAAATTGGTTTTTAAAATTTTTTTGCCCTAAGATTCATATGTGAAAGGGATCCTACATCCATCTTTTCACATAAGACAACTATCAAAAGAGTGTAGGTCAAATTTAGAGAGACAATTGTTTGTTTGCTTAGCAAGTGCACTGAATTGACAAGTAATATAATGGAGTATATTTAAGATCCCAAATGATGTTACACCCAAAGGATTGGCCTTATACAAAGTTACTTGATTGATTATAATTATGCATTAAAAAATTTCCTGGGTGTATAATGGTATGAGTTATGTATACCAATTTTAACAACTAAAACAAATATGAACAAAACAAAAGTGTAAGATTAACAAATGCAATAAAAATAGAGTAAAAAAAGTTTGGTAATAATAATAACTAAAAAAGCTGCTTGGAAATCAAATCCTCCCCATATCCAATGTAAGATTTATTTATACATAAAATTATATACTTTAGATGTGGATGACCCAACTAAAACCAAGTTTTCCATTTCAGAGCCAACTATTCTAACTACCCAATTTCCAATTTCCGAGCCAATCTGATATCTAACCCAAGCACGGGTCTATAAATCCTACATATGAGTTAGTTTCCCATTATAGAGCTAACCAACTCAATACCCATTCATTTTTCTCACTATTTCTAGATCTACAACACGTTAACTCTAGATCTAATAGCCTCTATTCTGGAATTGCCATCAAATATATAGTAAATGCATGTAAAAATAGAGCATACATTATATGTAGTTCAAAAAAGCAATAATCCATTAACTTGAATAAGATTAACATTATAAATACTTGAATAACATCAATATCAAGATAAAAACAAGGAAAAAGAAACATCTATAAATATATTTAACCAAATGAGCTCATTGTATTACATAGATATGGGGATTTAAAGATTGCCAAACAACTAGAAGACCACTCACTATACATATTGTAAAAAACAAGGATAAAGGAAGAAGAAACTCTTAAACCAATTTTTGAATGATAGATCTGAAGTTAGAGTAGCTTCTTCTCTTCTTTCTAAGCTAAACTTGATTAAAACTAAAACTATAACCTTGTAAACTAAACTATACCTATAGTATTTTTGTATTGTAAGTATAAACCCTAATAAAAATGAAGTTTTTACAAGTATAAACTAAGTATAAAACCCTAGAAATCTATAGATAAAGCTAAGAACTACATACTAAAGCTAAAAACAAAGGAAATAACTTCCAAAAACTTGCTCTTGAACCAAACAAAATGTAGCTTTATAGGGTTTGAAAAGGCACATGACAGAGACACTTTGGTCTCAACCGTGTACACTTTTATGGACTGAACATCTTTGAATTTTTCCTGGCACATGGTGGAGACACAACTTTAATGAAACGATGAGGATTAGTGATTCTATAGGGCACATGACTGAGACACTTTGGTCTCCGTTGTGTGCAAGTCAAAATTTTTGCACAAAAGTCAAAATTACACCAATAAGCACACCAAAACTTAAGAAATCTCAATATTATCCTATTTGGCACAAAAAGAGAAATTTAACACTTAAAATAAGAAAAACACGTAAAATATGACACAAACACAGATAAAAATACACTAAAATTAAACACTAAATCGGAGTTATCAACAATATTTTTCTTTAGGCTTTTCTCTTTCAAAGCTTTATTTTTCTCTCATTTTCTTAAATTTTCCCACCAAGCAAACACTACTTTTGACTCTTAAAAATCTTTCTTAGGCCCTAGCATCTTTGGATATTGAAGTGTATATATATATATATATATATATATATATATATATATATATATATATATATATATATATATATATATATATATATATATATATATATATATATATATATATATATATATATATATATATATATATATATATATATATACAGAGCTAGTAGATATGGGAAAATACTATTTTACCCTTAATTACAAAACTAACTAAAGAAATAGATTAACTGACACTCCCTGTTAAGTTGGTGTAAAAATATTACATATGCCCAACTTGTAGACTATAGTATGGAAGGCTCAACTACTAAGTCCTTTTGTGAAAACATCAACCAATTATCTATCCGACGTTATATGAAGTAAGCTTAAGACACTATTAGATAATTCTCTTTAATAAAGTGTCGATCAATTTTGATGTGTTTTGTCTTGTTATGTTGAATAGGATTATGAACAATACTGATTACAGCTTTGTTATCACAATACAAAAATAACCTATCCTTTTCAGCCAACTTTAACTCAGCTAACAACTTTTGCAACCATAACTACTCACAAAAACCTTAAGCCATAGCTCTATATTCTACTTCTACACTAGAACTTGCAACTACACTCTATATTTTGCTTCTCCAAGTGACTAAGTTACCTCCCACAAAAGTATAATAACTAGAGGTGGATCTTTTGTCAATTAGAGATCCAGCCATCTAAAGATCTAGCTTAATATGCATTTATGAAGGCTTCAATTCGAAGATGACCATTTTTTGAAAAAAAAAGACCTCTTCTTGGGGCTGACTTTAAATATCGCAAAATGCAAAAAATAGCCTACTAATGAGATTCTCTAGGATTATGCATAAACTGACTCACTAAGCTAATTGCATAAGCAATGTCTGGTCTGGTGTGAGATAGATGGATAACTCTACCAACCAATTTTTGATATTTTCCTTTATGAACTAATTCTTCAGTTCCTGCTTACAAGTTATGGTTACTTTCAATGGGTGTGTTTACTAGTTTCATCCTAACATACTAGGTTCATCCAAAAGATCCTGGATGTATTTTCTCTAAGAAATAAGGATTCATTTGGTTGATCTGGAAACTTTAATTCCCAAGAAATATTGTAACTTTCCGAGATCTTTGATCTCAAACTCCTAAGCTAAAAGCTTCTTTAGCCGAACCACTTCTTCTTTATAATCCCATGTCAACACTATATCATCAACATAAATAATGAGAAGAGTGATCTTACCCTTAGAGTGTCCCATAAAGAGGGTATGATCAACATTGCTCTGTTGATAATCAAAAGAGATCATGACTCTATTGAATCTTTCATCATCAAAACCAAGAGAAATCTCTATATAAATCTCTTCTTCTAGGACCTATGGAGGAATGCATTCTTCACATCAAATTGCTATAAATCCTAATCCAAGTTAGCTGTATAGGATAGCAAGATTCTAATTATATTCATTTTGGCAACAGGTGCAAATGTCTCATAATATTCAACTCTATAAGTCTGGGTGAATCCTTTTGCCACTTATCTAGCTCTGAATCTTTGAATCAACCCATCAAATTTGTGTTTTATAGTAAATACCCACTTACACCCAACTAACTTCTTGTCTGGAGAGTCAACTAGTTCCCAGGTTTCATTTTTAGAAAGAGCTTTCATTTCTTCTACCATAGCTTCTTTCCACTTTTTATCCATGATAACTTCTCTCCAATATTGTGGAATAGACATAGAGGAAAGAGACAAGACAAAGGCTTTATAGGCTAGAGACAAAGAATTATAAGAGACAAAGTTAGAAATAGAATGTTTTGTACATGACCTAACTCCTTTTCTTTGAACAATGGGCAAATTTAAATCAGGGTCAGAGGATAACTCACTTGAGGATTCTAGCAATGTAGGATGCATGATGGCTTCTTTAGACCTATTCTTCCTCGAGTATCTTAACAAATTAGGTCTATCTAAATGACCAACAATATTCTCCTCCCCCTAAATATCAATAACATTCTCCCCCTGATATCATCAATCTTTTCATTCTCCTCTTGAACAACAATCTCTTTATACTCCCTTTGAACAAGATCACGACATACCACAGGACATGCATCATTGCTTATTCACTACTCTACCCCCAAAGAGGTGATTTTGTAATGCCAAAGTATGATTTAGACTCCTGAAAGATAACATCTATACTGATATAAAATTTCCTAAATGGGGGTTGATAGCACTTATATCCTTTTTGGGTTGGAGAATATCTAATGAACACATATCTTAGTGCCCTTAGATCTAATTTCCAAACATTTATAGTATGGAGAAAGCAAACACCCAAAAATCTCTGGTGGAAAAGTATAGCCATTTTCCTGGTTAAGACTTCTAAAGAAGTCCTAAAGTTGAGAGTTTTGAGAGGCATTTTATTAATAAGATAGGAAACCACTAGTATAACATACCCCAATATGGCTTTGGAACATTTATAGTAAACATAAGGGATTTAGCAACTTCCAACAAATGTCTATTTTTCCTTTTAGCTATACCATTTTGAGCACTAGTATAAAGACAACTAGTTTGATGGACAATCCTATGAGATTCCAAATAAGTACCAAACCTACTATCCATATATTCTACCCCATAATAAGTTTCCAAAACTTTTATTTTAGCATCAAAATGGGTGTGAAACATTTTATGAAAAGATTGAAAACATGAGAAAACATCACTTTTTGCCTTAATCAAATACACCTAAGTCATTTTAGTGTAACAATTAATAAAAGTAACATACCATCTATTTCTAAACAAAAAGGAAATCTTTGTAGGCCCTCAAACATCATAATGAACAAGCATAAATGGATCACTGGCTTTATTATCACTCAAAGGATAAGAGTTTTTAGTATGTTTAGCATACTCATGAGCATCACAAGATAAAAAATCAAATCGAGTTCTATAAAATAAACTAGGATATAGATTTTACAAGAAAAAAAATGACAGGTGCCCTAATCGCTTATGCCACTGAATTATCTCCTAGTTGACATCTTGATATCCTAAAAAAAGCCACTAAATTATCTCCGAATTGACATCTTGATATCCTAATCACCTATGATAGTCATGTGCTCCTCATTCTACCTATGAATGGCATAGTTCTTAATGGTCCTTGGTCTTAACTCATTCCCTTGGGCTTGATTTTGAATGACTTGCCCTCCTAGTAAAGGTGGTGGATTGTTAAGAAGTGGGTCATCACGTGGCTCATCCTGTAGATTCATGTTGTTCCATTATTGTTGCCTCCTTCTACATAATGTTCTTTCAATCTCAAGGTCAATAGGTAAAAGTGGATTATCTCTTACCATGCACTATTGACACCTAAAAAGAATAAAAGAATAAAATAAATAAAAGAATAAAGAATAAGAAAGGGGAGAAGAGTAGCATACAAAATTCAGTGCAAAATTTAAAATAAATGCCAATCCCCGGCAATAGTACCAAAAACTTTACTAGCATCTAACAAGTATACTAGATCTATTAAGTAATATAGGGAAATAAAATTAAATCCTTCAATATTATACCCTAGAGATTGTGTATTCTATATTTTATAACAAAATATTTGTGAAAGAATTCTCAAATTGTGAAGTGATTATAAATCAACTAAACTAAAAATTAACAACTAAACAAATCAACTTAAATCATCAAAACACTTTTGCTAAGGGATTTTCCACCTCACCTTTTATTAATAGTGCCTGTTGCAAGCCTAGCAAGTGCACTAGATCACCAAGTAATACAGTGGGGTATAGTTAGGACCCTCAATATCGAACCCAAGAGAAATGTGTGTGTGAAAACTGTGAAGATTAATTGTATGCTAATAAATTCCCAATTTAGTTTGTATGAGCTATTAATTTGTATAGTGCAAACTTCAAGAACTAAAAAAAATGTGCAATGAAGGAAAATTAATTCTAATGACAGTGAATTGAGTATGTATTTAATTCAGAAAAGATTAACAAGTATGAAAATATATATAAATTAAAGTGTTGCCTAGGTACACTTATCCACCCCATACCCACTGTGAATTAATTTTGTCTTACAGAATACATTAATGAATTCGGGATAACCCTCTTAACCCAAGCTTCCCATTCCGGAGCCAGCTATTCTAGTTGCTAAGCTTCCCATTCCGGAGCCAACCCAATAACTAGCCTATGCATGGGTCTAACATCCTAAGTTTGGGTTGCCTTCCCATTCAGGAGCCAAACAACCCATATACTCATCCATTTCACTCCACACTCTAGTCTTAAAATCATAATTACTGCACATTTAGAATCCCATTCCAGAGCTGTCTAAATAATACAACATTCATGAAAGAAAAATTGAGCAAGATTATTCATAGACTTTAATCCATAAGACTCAATACACATCCAAAGATATATGATGAACATCATTCATCCATGTAAGGAAATTAACTGAATAGATTGAAAATCCATGAAATATAAATAAGTAACTGTGTAATGAACCATTCATTCATGTAAAATAAAAATGTTCTCAATATTCACATTGTGAGTAGGGAATTCAAATCTTCCCCAAGCAATAAAGATAACTACTCACTATTTATAATGTAAAAAATGAACAAAATAAGAGTGAAAATTATAAAACCCATTTGAAGCTGAAGATTTGAAGTTGATGAAGCTCCTCCTCTTCTTCTCCAAACAGCACCTTGATTGTAAGTTGAAATCTTCACAACTATAAGCTAAATCTTTGACTATCTTTGTGTTCTTAAGGTAAAACTACACTAAAAGAGTGATTTTTACAAGTAAAATCCAAAAACTAAGTATAAAAAACCCACAAAATGTGAGAAACTGCGTTTCCACTCTCCTAAAACCTTAAGCACGAAACCCTAGAAAAACAACTCTCTTAAAGCAGAAAATTTCACAGCTCTTATAGAGTTGTCTAAGAGGCCATGACTTGGACACTTTTGTCTTAGCCGCAACAGAAGGAAATGGCACGGCTGGGACAGTTTGTCTCAGCCGCGACCTTTAATGAAACAGTGCGCATTGACTCCTGGATTGGGCTCGGCTGGGATAGTTTGTCTTCGCCATGGCAATTGGTGAAACAGTGAGTTTTGCCATCCGCATTGGACATGGCTGGGACAATTTGTCTTAGCCGTGCCTTAACAAAATTTCCTACAAAAAGTGAAATTTAAGACCATTAATCAACTAAAAACTTTAAATTAATCAAAATAACTAAAATAAACATAAAAAATAATAATATAGCTTTAAAACACTAAAAACATGCAAGATGAGATACTAAAACACACAAAATTATCCAGAAAATAAACACTAGAAACAAGATTATCAGTGACCCAATTCCAAATGATACAAGTAGTTCTTGAAAACTAGTTAAAAGTAGATATCTTGTTCAAAATATCATCCTAGAGTATTAAATCCTCAATTTAAGAATAATCTAATACCTAGCATGCAAATCTAGTTTTTAACTCCTAAACCTTATTAAATCTTCTTTCAAAAAACTTAACTCTAGCTTATTCTTAATTCTGATTCTTAATTTTAGTCAACTCATGCACAACAACTCCTTGCCTCAATTTTCAAAACACAACAATGCACTGATATAAGAAGAATAAGTTAAAAACATGAAAATCATTAATTAAAGGCTCAATTAACATTCAATCATCTATTAAAAAAATTAAACATCAATCGAACCATAACCAATGAGAAGATTCAACACAAAAATTAAGAAATAACACACTTATATTGAAATTAAGTTCAAATTAGAGTCATTACAATAAAAGAATGAGGGTTCAAGTTCCCTCAATAAAAGTAAATAATTTACTAACTATTTATCATTGAAATGAATGAAAAATTAAAATAAATCAATACTATACTCATAAAGCTTCAAGCTTCCCCTTGATGTCTTCACAGAATAGTAGAGAATAGCTCAAAAACCCTAAGAGAATTCAACTAATAAGAAAAGAAAACTAGGTCTAAATTTTGTAGTAAAATTGACTAACTAACAAAAACTCTGTTAAAATCTCTTAAATACCCTAAATTCAGAGAATCCAATTGCCACCCAATTTCTTAAAATAGAGAACAAACTTCCTATATCATAGAGCTAGAAAAGTGACTCGATAAAGAAGGGTAAATCCCTACCGAGATGAAGCAAAATCAATTGAGAAAAGGGGGTACTCAGTTGGGATGAATACATCCTAACTGAGTTGATTTCATTCTTCAAAGAAGGGATTGTATGACTTAGTTAGGAAGCTTTCTCATCCTAGTTGAGTTGTGCTTTTCTGCTTGGGTTGATGAACAACACTGGGTTGGGATGAATTCCATCCCTGCTGAGTTTTTTGGTATTGGACTTCATATATTTTCCTTCATGCAACCCAATGGGGAAGACCTTCATCCCTACTAGGTTGATTTCATTTTTTTCTCACATAAAACCTACAAAAACACACAAAACACACTTAATTGAAAACATTAACAATTTAAACATAAAATTAAACAATCTAACACTAAAAAGTACTAAACACACCTAAAAACATACTAAAAATCATAATTGTAATTCAAAACTATTAGCTATGAGTTATAATGTGCCTCGATCCAGTCTTGGACCCTAAAAGTGAGCCTTTGATAACTAATTCAGACATCAAGCAGGCTCTAATGCGTGTCACAACTAGCCCTTTATCTTTTTCTCAGCAATCATAATTTGATTGAACTTTTTTCGGCTTGAAAACTAATGTAGTTTGAAGCATGTGGATTGATAGTATTTGTAATTTTTAGAACATGTTTATTATGTGTAATAATTCTAGTTTTAAGTAATGAACCATATGATCACTACATTTTTTATTATTATTTTTATGGAAAATCACATTATAATTTGCTTTCTTTTTGAAGTAGACATCTTTTGTCCATTTATGAAGATTTTAAATATAATAAAAAAAAGATAAAAAATAAATGCGGCTAAAAATAACTAAAATAATCTTTACTGATACTGATTAGTTAGACCAGTAGCGGCTTATAAAGCATTTTGCATATTGACAAAAGGTGACTTGATTATATGTTGTAAACATTAAGTTTATTTTCTTTGCTTTTCTTTATTACATTATTTTTTTAGAAAAATATCCTTATATGCTCGCATATGAAACACATAGAACACTAAAACATCAAATCACCTCAGAATCTTATTTTTGATATTATAAAGATTAAACTCAGTTATTTTGGAATTTAGTCTTTAAATTTTGTATACTTATTTTGGAATTATGCATTCTTTATTTTGGAACTCAGTTAAACAAATAGATTATGAAATGATCTAGAATTTTGTATCGTTCTTTCCCTATGACATTAAGTAAAGTCTTCTAATTTACTTAATATATTTCATGTGTTATTAGTTATCTAAAATAATTTAAGTTACTAAATTAACTTATAAAGAATTATGCATGACCTTTTTTTTAATCTTTTTTCTTTAGAGCATACAACATTAGTAACAAATAGGAGAAAATTACTATTTTGATATTATACCAGTTCAATTCAATTATTTTGGAATGCAGTCTTTGAATTTAGTGTCCTTCTGAATGAAATAAAAAATCTCAATTGGCTAAATTATATGAAATACAAATATCTTATTAAGACTGAACCAATAGTAAATGAAGTTGTCATTATGGCACAACATCTTAAATCTCTTTTGAATTATTATTCAAGGAGAAAAATATTAACATGAATTGATATACTCTTTCTTTTGTAGGTGAATGGTGTTCAAGAGATTTTAATTGTTTCTATTTTACTTCAAAAAGAGCAATTTAGGTATATATAAATTTACTTGGGATTATTTTATCATTTCTCCTATTGCAGTAATGGAGTTTGTGTGTTAACAATGTATAAGGTCCACAAAAATAATTCTAGCACTTAGTTTCTATACTCTAGAGTTTTAAATGTATTTACTGTAATGCTTACTGTAATTACCTTTTATTTACATATTACTTCATTGAATTGCTTGTATAAGTACACACACACACACAAATATATATATATTTATAAATTTAACATATTTATAGTATATACATTTATAAATTAAATAGAATTATAGATTACCTTAGATTTTGTTGCTTCAATCCATTACCATTGCCAAATATTTAAACGTAGAGCTAGCACTCTTGATGCAATTGTGTGTGTGAGAATAGAGAAGAGTGGCGCAAAGGCTATTTCTTTGGAATTAGTGACCAAGACCTAAAGCATATAAGTTCATCCTATTTTCTGGTCATCATCAAAATCAAGATTTAAAGTGCATCTAAGATTGTAAGTTTCAAAACCCTAAAATTGCATGCTTTCGATTCTTGTTGTGGATTGCATGGTATGTATGATCAATTTTTATTATTTACCACTGCGTGATCATCATGTATATTCCATGTTATTTCCCTTCAGTGGTATCAGAGCCTAAACATGCTTATTTTAGTGCTTTAGATGTATGAAATCTTGATTAAAAAATCATTTGTTTAAAAACATGCAATGCAGAAATTTTCTGTTTGGAATTTTTTGCATTGTTTTAGTGGAAAAACGATTTTAAATGTTTTATTAGGTATTATAATTGTTATGAAATGTTAACATACTGTCCTAAGATGTTCTTAGAGCTGTTCATGGTCGGATTTAATTATAAATACCTGATGGTACATGTTAATCCCAAAACTAGGTGTTAGTTTGCATGATATGTGTTTGTTTAACAACTAGTTTTCAAAACTATATGTATAAACTTGTTTGGCATGTTTGTAAGTGATTTTTAAAGATTAATAATAGGTTTGGACATATTTTAAAATTGGTTTTAATTCTGGTCCATGATAATTTAATTGATTAATTTTAAAATCACTTAAAACTGTGGCTAGTTTATGTTTGTTGCATGTTTAATCAACATTGTTTGTTTTATTTTGATTAAAATGGAAAAAAGTCATTTAGATCAGATATGAACAGAACCTTAAATCAATTTTTATGACCTTATTTAAATTATTAAATGGTTGATAAAATCATTTTAAGTGTTTGTGCATTTTTGTGGCATTATCTGAGCATTAAACAACTAGTTTCATTGTTGTTTGTTTGTTTTTGTACGAATGCAGTGTATGATATATGTTCTTCATGATTTTATGTTTTAATTCATATTAGAACATATTATATATATTTTTAATGTTTATGGGTTGTATGACATAAAATTAAAAAAGGAAAAATTGGAAATTATAGTAGAGTTGATTTATGGCACAAATATAACTAGTTTGTATTTTGGGCTTTTAAGAGAACTTATTCAATAAGAGGATTTAGTCAATTGGGCTCCAGCCCAGGCCCATCATGGGGTCTTATCTGAAAATTTTAAGTACACAATTTCCATTAATGGGCTTGGCTAAAGTAATTAAAATTGGACTTTGTTTTATCCACGAATGTTATGTATATTTATTTGCTTGTTTTTTGTGATTAATGGATATGCATGGTGCATTTATGGGCCCTGGGTTTTTGTAATTAAATATGGCCTACATGCCATTATGTATTGTTGTAAAAGTTTCATTTATTTCTTAGAATAGAATTTATTTAAAGACTTTGTAAATCAAGATGAAGCCTAAGGAAGTGGAGAAGCCCAACTCAAAGATTCTTATGTAATAGTATAGAATCTTAGTTGTAGGTTTTTTGGGTCCATGTTTGCTATGCTTTACTTTATGAAATTATATATATATGCATGCTATGAATGGATGACAAAGCATATGCCATGTAAGCCGTAATAAAATGAATCCCTAAAATAGTAAGTCACAAAGTTTCCTTCCTAATTCGAAACATGTCAAGGCATCGATCATCAGTAATGTAGATAAGAGTCCTAGATGCGCTCGATTATCTTTATGAGGCATGGGTTGTGAATGTAGGTTGGACATAACATGGAAAGGGATGCCCGAACCTAGGCAACTAATAAATGGGTTTGTGCTATAACATCTTAAGATGTTAGCCCATTCAATCCAAGAGTCATGTACGAGGCATGACTGGAGTTTTCCTACCTAAGTAACTTAACTAGTTAGGTGTACAAGCTCATCTTGACTAATAGGTTTTTGTGAAAAGTGGATATTGGACCACATTAAATCACTAACACAAATTATTTAAAGGGATATTAATTCAGTTTATGGGATTATAAATAAGACCTCATTTAATCTTGCTAAGTTTTTATTGTAGATTGAAAATGGCTTCTTCAAACAACAACTTTTCATTGCGATCGGTCTTGGAAAAGGTCAAATTGAATTGCACCAATTTCATAGATTGGTCTCAAAACTTGAGAATTGTTCTTAAGCAAGAGAAGAAGTCGTATGTTTTGGATAAACCCTTACCCGAAGAACCTGCTAGGAATGCCTCTGCGGTTTAAAAGTAAAACTTTTGAGATCAAGAAGAGCAACTCCAATGATGTGACCTATCTGATGCTGGCCACTATGGTGTCTGACTTGCAAAAGCAATTTATAGACCAAGAGGCTTATGAGACCATGGTGCACCTTAAGGAGATGTTCCAAGAGCAAGCTTGTCACGAGAGCTTCGTGACAACAAAGGCCTTAATTTATTGTAAGATGGTTGCGGGTACTCCTGTTAGTACCCATGTACTCAAGATGAAAGGGTATCTTGATATTCTTGAGAAGCTTGAGGTACAAGTTTCGAAGGAATTGGCCACTGACTTGATCTTAGGTTCATTGACTAATGATTATGATCCATTTGTTATGAATTATAACATGCATGCATTGAACAAGACAGTCATTGAGCTTCATAGGATGCTGGAGAGAACATTCGAAAGACCAATCCCTTACTTATGGTTCAAGGGGGCATTAAAAAGGGACCCACTAAGGGAAATAGAAAGGGAAAGGCAAAACCCAAGTATGACCTAGCTCGGCTCGAGTCAAATGGAAGTGCACCTCAGGCCCAACCAAAGCCCAAGGCACAAAAGCTCAAGGAGAGCGAGAGCACATGCTTCCATTAAAACAAATCAGGGTATTAGAGAAAGAATTGTGCTCTCTTCAAGGAAGAACAAAAGAAGAATGGAGCCAAGGTGTCCAGTTCTGGTATTTTTATTTTTCAAATTAACCTTTTTATTTCTACCACTTGGGTATTGGATACCGGTTGGGTATTGAATACCGGTTGTGCTTCTCACACTTAATTGAAAACATTAACAATTTAAACAAAAAATTAAACAATCTAACACTAAAAACTACTAAACACACCTAAAAACTTACTGAAAAACATGACTGTAATTCAAAACTATTAGCTATGATTTTTAGTGAGCCTCGATCCAGTCTTAAACCCTAAAAGTGAGCCTTTGAGAACCAATTCAGACATCAAGCAGGCTCTGATGCGTGTCACAACTAGCCCTTTATCTTTTTCTTAGCAATTATAATTTGATTGAACTTTTTTAGGCTTGAAAACTAACGTACTTTGAAGCTTGTGGATTGATAGTATTTGTAATTTTTAGAAAATGTTTATTATGTGTAATAATCCTAGTTTTAAGTAATGAACCATATGATCACTACATTTATTATTATTATTTTTGTGGAGAATCACATTATAATTTGCTTTTTTTTTTGAAGTAGACATCTTTTGTCCATCTATGAAGATTTTAAATATAATAAATTAATATATAAAAAAATAAATGCAGCTAAAAATAACTGAAATAATCTTTATTGATACTGATTAGTTAGACTAGTAGCGGCTTATAAAGCATTTCGCATATTGACAAAAGGTGACTTGATTATGTGTTGTAAACATTAAGTTTATTTTCTTTGCTTTTGTTTTCTACATTATTTTTTTAGAAAAATATCTTCATATGCTTGCATATGAAACACATAGAACCCTAAAATATCAAATCACCTCTGCATCTTATTTTTGATATTATAAAGTTTAAACTCAGTGTATCGTTGTTAATGAAATGGACTGATCATTTCAAAAAAATGATTTAATTTTAAAAAAATATTAGTTATCAAATTATAGATGGACAAGCAGTGAAATAATTAAGATTTTGATTTATGCGAATTCAGGTAAATAGTAAGACCAATCTGAATGCAATCTTTAACTTTAGTACATACTATATATATTTGAAATAGAGTAATATAAGCTATTTATCTTGAAAATTTCAATAATTAAATATATTTAGTATATACTATATATATTTGATATATTTGAAACAAGTTATCTTTAGGAATGACTTATTTCAAATATATTTCACGTAATGTTTAGTTGTTAAGATAAGAGAAAAATGTAAAGAATGTAAGCCCTTTGTTAAGTGTAAGAGGTGTATTACATTTCAACAAATGAATTTTGTAAATTATTTGAATCAACAAATATAGGTATGCAGATAAAAAATGAAAAAAAAACAAAACAAAACACATATATGTATACATAGATTACTTATTCCTATTCAGGTTTCTAATCACAAACACTATTGATACATTCCCTGTGACATTAAGTAAAGTCTTCTAATTTTCTTAATATATTTCATGTGTTATTAGTTATCTAAAATAATTTAAGTTACTAAATTAACTTATAAAGACTTATGCATGACCTTTTTTTTTAATTTTTTTTCTTGAGAGCATACAACATTAGTAAAAAATAAGAGAAAATTACTATTTTGATATTATACCAGTTCAATTAAATTATTTTGGAATGCAGTCTTTGAATTTAGTGTGCTTCTGAATGAAATAAAAAATCTCAATTGGCTAAATTATATGAAAGAAAAATATCTTATTAAGACTGAACCAATAGTAAATGAAGTTGTCATTATGGTACAACATCTTAAATCTCCTTTGAATTATTATTCAAGGAGAAAAATATTAACATCAATTGATATACTCTTTCTTTTGTAGGTGAATGGTGTTCAGGAGATTTTTATTGTGTCTATTTTACTTCAAAAAGAACAATTTAGGTACATATAAATTTACTCGGGATTATTTTATCATTTCTCCTATTACAGTAGTGGAGTTTCTGTGTTAACAATGTATAAGGTCCGTAAAAAGAATTCTAGCACTTAGTTTCTATACTCCAAAGTTTTAAATGTATTTAGTGTAATGCTTGCTGTAATTACCTTTTATTTACATATTACTTCATTGAATTGCTTGTATAAGTACACACACGCACACGCGAGTGCGTGCACGCACACACACACACATTATATATATATATATTTATAAATTTAACATATTTATAGTATATTTACAAAATAGTCGATTACATTTAATCCAAAACATTTACATTGAACATTTACAAATATGACCCTACACCAAAATTAATCTTCACTCACTTTTCTCCTAGTGGCTTGAGGATGTTGGCATGAAAAATGGTTCTTCAGATCTACACTTGTTACCTACATGAGAAGAACACTTGCATTAAGCAATGGTTCAGTAGGGAGTAAAAACAATGCAATCAACTTCTTGATGAAGTTTCAAATACAAAATGTATAACATGACAATAAAAATTGCATAATAGCATTTAATAGCTAACATACCTTAAATATCACAACTCACACATAATAACTATAAAAGTTCCAAGCATTAAACAACACTTCAATACAATTTCTTAGATATGGATTCAGTAACACTTCAATACAATTCTTTAATTATACTATAGTATTCAATGAGAAACACTAACACTACCATGAGGCACGAAAATGCTTACACTATTGATCACTTATCATTATTCATTAATTAGATCACTTTCATGTTACAAAACACATACATTCATAGTAACAATCCCATGCATTAAAGAGTATTTCAATATCATTTATCAATCACACTAACAATATCACTATGAGTCACTAAGATTACACCGAGACACAAAGGTCTTTGCACTGTTAATCACTTATCAATGATCATAAACTAAATCACTTTCTTCACCTAAATTACAATTGATGGTGGATAATGGGTACAAACACTGGATACTAGTGAGTAGTATCAAACACTTGAGACATAATAGTCTCGGGTCGCTGGATACCAATAGGTATCGAAACACTAGACACCTTCTGGTGACAACACTAGCAACTGCAATCACTATCCTTTTATAGGCATGCTTATCTATCCACTATTATGTGAAATTTAGGCTTTCAATAAGTCATTAATGACACAAGAATATCACACTTAATATATTTAGAATCATAGAGTTAATACACATAATAGAGCATGCAAGAAGATTACTAAACAATTTATACTCAATTAAACTTAAAATGCACTTCAATATGGTTATCATTTGTCTTGTAACATGTAATATTATGCATATCATTAATTATGTTCACTCATATTTATTAATTGTACAAATTCTTATGTTTGGATTCCTATGTATTAAGGTTTATTCTATAACTTTATTATGTTCTACATACATTTCATGTCGCATATTACTCTTGTTTTTATGTTTAAAATACTTTAAATGTGTTTGCGAGTGTTTAGGCAAGTTTCGATGACAATTCGGGGCCTAAAAATTAAGTATAAGAGGTAATAGGGGAGGCTCACGATGGTAACTGATTTGTTGCAACCGTGAGATGGGTGCAAAATCAGTTCTAGAAGGGGCTCATAGTGGTAACTGATTGGTTGTGATCCTGACCATTATTCTACCCTAAGAAATTTTAAAGGCAGATTCCCAAGTCCAACTTGTATGTTGTTTTAAACCGAATAAATGACATTTTCAGGCAAATTGTCTTCTATGAAGTTTTTCCACTATATCTCTAATTTCTAAAACATTAAAAATAACTCAATTTAGACTTATAAATCTTGAGATATCTATAAAACTATCCAACCTGCTCCTATAGATAGAGCAGAAGGCATCACTCAATTTCAATCCATATTATAAAGCTTTAGATGTAGAATTAGGTCTCAATTTCTCTAAAAAGTTATAAATATATGTCTTATATTTCTTTTACAACAAGAATCACTTTATTTAGGCTCCTACAGAAAGAGTTATGCTATTTACACTAAAACTTGGTCAAGAGAACCTTAACGCAGGTTTTCACTATATCACTTTCTAAGGCATAAGTCATCATTCCCTTGCACTATAATATCACTTGTTAACTTTAACATCCATTATAGATCATATATAATACATTTATCAACTTGGATCAATTTAAACACATGGTAAGAGAATATAAACTCCTATACCTTATTAATGCACCAAACACTTTCTTCAATATCTCTCTACCTCATTTTCCCTGCTCTTTCCTACTCTTCTTTCTTTATAAGATAAATCACATATATAAACATCCATTTGGATCCTTCAAATTTAGTTCTTATCATATAAAACAAGTTTAATAAGAAGAGAAAAATTGTTGCCTTGAAATTGCCTACCCACTAAATTCTCTCTCCTCACAATTGCTATACTTGAAATTAGGGGCTATTTAGGGGTTAGGATGGCTGAATTTTGGGAAAGGAATGGCTGCCTTTTGGTTCTCTAGAGTGCCTAACCATCATGGCTTTTTAAATCCCTTGGAACTTTCTTCCTTTCTCAAGAGAAATCTAGAAAAAACTATATGCCCTCATCTCATTGGTCATAGGTAATTTGCACTTAATTCATTTTCCTTTCTTTTATTTTTCATTTTTACCTTAAAACTTCCTCTCTTTCATTTCAATTGGGCCTTTATATAAGTATTCCTTCCTAATTATACACTTTTATGACTTAATGTCCAATAACTATATTGCTCTTGGCATTTACATTAATTCCCTCTAGGTCCTAACTTACACTTCCCATACTTATCTCTTTATATTTTCTCCTTTATGCATCCAAAACATACCTAATTACCACTAAGGTATATGTTGGGGCCTTACATTTTTCTCCCCCTTAAATGAATTTCATCCTTGAAATTCATACCTGTGTCATTTACCAAATCTCATCACTTACATTCCTATAACTTTGTCTTCATCCCAGTCAATCATTTTCTTCACTTTATCACCATTAGATTCTATCGAACTTTATCTCTTTACTAATGAATATTTTTTTCCATTGGAAAATTTTCCCTATACTCATATCTTTGATGACACATTCCTTCATTGATTTTTATTTCTAATGAAAAATCAATATTTTCCATTGGTAATTTTCGTTGGCTTTGTGTTTTATTGTGAATACCCACTTACAACAAACTAACTTCTTGTTCAGAGAGTCAACTAGTTTCCCTGTTTCATTTTTAGAAAGAGCTTCCATTTCTTCTACCACAGCTTCTTTCTACTTTGGATCTGTGATAGCTTCTCTCTAATCCTAGGGAATAAACATAGATAAAAGAGACAAGGAAAAGGCTCTATAAGATGGAGACAAAGAATCATAAGAGACAAAGTTAGAAATAGAATATTTTGTACATGACCTAACTCATTTTCTTTAAGCAATAGGAAAATTTAAATCAAGGTCAAAAGATAACTCAACTAAGGATTATAGTAGTATAGGATGTATGATGGCTTCTTTAGACCTATTCTTCCATGAGTATCTCAACAAATCAGGTCTATCTAAATGACCAACAACATTTTGCTCACCCTAAACATCAACAACATTCTCTCGCTGAATATCATCAATCTTTTCATTCTCCTCTTGAATAACAATATCTTCATTCTCCATTTTAACAGGATTATGAGGTACCACAGGTACATGCATCATCACTTTTTCACTACTGTCCTCCCGAAAAGGTGATTATGTAATGCCAAAGTAAGATTTAGATTCCTAAAATATAATATCTATAATAACATAAAATTTCCTATATGGAGGTTGATAGTACTTATATCCCTTTTAGGTTAGAGAATATCCAATGAACACATATCTTAGTGCCCTCAGATCTAATTTCCCAACATTTCTAGTATGGACAAAGCAAACACACCAAAAAATCTCTGGTGGAATAGTAAAGCCATTTTTCCCGATTAAGACTTCTAAAGGAGTCCTAAAGTGTAGAGTTTTAAGGGGTATTTAATTAATAAGATAGGCGGCCACTAGTATAGCATCCCCCCAATATGGCTTTGAAACATTTATAGTAAACATAAGGGATCTAGTAACTTCCAACAAATGCCTATTTTTCCTTCTAGCTATAACATTTTGAGCACTAGTATAAGGACAACCAGTTTGATGACATCTAGTAACTTAATGTGCAATAACTATATTGTCCATGAGACTCCAAATAAATACCAAACCTACTATCATATATTCTACCCTATTGTAAGTTTCCAAAACTTTTATTTTAGCATCAAAATGGGAGTGAACCATTTTATGAAAAGATTGAACACATGAGAAAACATCCCTTTTTTCCTTAATCAAATACATCTAAGTCATTCTAGTACAATAATCAATGAAAGTAACAAACCATCTATTTCCAGACAAAGAAGAAATATGTGTAGGCCCCAAACATCAGAATTAACAAGCATGAATAGATCACTAGCTTTATTATCACTCAAATGATAAGAATTTTTAGTATGTTTAGCATACTTACAAGCATCCCAAGATAAAAAAAACCAAACTGAGTTCTAGAAAACAAACTAGGATATAGTTTTTCTAAGATAAAAAATAATGGTTGCCCTAATTGCCTATGACACTGAATTATCTCCTAGTTAACATCTTGATATCCTCCAAAAAGAGCCACGTCTCAACTATCTTCCATCATAAATAAGCCAACATGGTCTCTACCACTAGTAATCATCTTTCCTACTTAAAGATCCTGAAAGATACAGTAATCAAGAAAAAATTCAACCTTATATTTAAGAGCTTTAGTGATAGAACTAATAGATAAAAATTGATAGGGAATTAAAGAATATGAAGGACAAAAGACAGCTTAATATTATGAGTATAGACAATAGAACCTATCCCAAAAATTGGGTTAAAGACCCATTTGCCGCCCTAACAATATCCCTTTTTAGATAAGGAAAGTAGTTAAGAAAGACTTTAGAAGTGCCTATCATATGTCTATTCATACCAGAATTAATAATCTTTGAGTTAAGATTAGAGAAAGCGTTACTTGACTTGAAAAAATTGGAGGTACCACTAGAGGAAGGATTAAGTTGAGATAGAAAATGCCTAAAATGCATAATTTAATTAGAAGAGAGACTTTCAACTAAAGCTGAGTCCTTAGATAATTCTACTATTTCTAACACATTTGCTTGAGCCCTTATTGGATTTGCTCATTTTCTGCCTCGGCCCCTAGTTAGTTTCCCGTACAACTTCCAGCAAGTCTATTTGGTATGCCTTGACTTGGTCATAATTTGTTTGTGCCCCTCTTTCTTAACCTTCTCTACCTATTCTAGCCTAAGCCTTTTGAATTTTTGCTTGACTGCATTGCAATCTGAGTATATAGGTTTTGGTTAGTGTATTTTGTTTAGTTAGTTTTGTAATTAAAGGTATATTAGTATTTTCCCATATATACTAGTTGTATATATATAAACCTATTTGTATAATTATTTTAGTATAATTGAGATAATAAAGAAAATATCATTTCACAAAAATCTTCATGTTATCAGAGTAACTACAGTTTTGAAGGTCAAGTTAACTCCCTTCCACAGTCGGTTATTTTTAGTCGGCATTTTTTGACAAGTATAGAAGGTCACATTTTATCCTTTTTCTTTCGACACCACCCCCATAATAGGGAAGCCTAGGTAATTTTTGGCCAATGCCTATGTTTTCGGTGCCTTCTGACCATATGTATGGGTACACACAACGCTGAAGTATTTCGGATCTCCCTTCACTCATCGATGTATGAGGCATATGCCATATCTTCTGGCCACCTTTCGTCACCAGTTCTCCCTTCATCTATTTTACTGGCCTTTTTTAACTCTTGTGGATAAATTTTTGGTGACTTTCATGTTAGTGTAAGCCTTAGCCCCAATACATTGTTATAAAATATTTAATTTAATAAACGAGGCATTTTTTATCTATTATATTCCTATGCATATCAATTGATAGAACAATCCAAGAATGTTGATTTATGTATTATATTCTTGTGCATATCTATTGTATTACTGTGCATATCAATTAATATCAATTAAGACCTTTAAACAATAGAGACTTCATTCTAAATATCCCTAGACAGTTATTGTTATGGGAATAACAAATGAATTAAGGCTAGTATGCTCTCTCTAATAAGTTGAGTTCTTTCTTATAGATCATAAGGACAATAGTGTCAATCAGAGATCATAGGTACATGTTTAGAACATGGTATTTGGATTCGATATGTTCATGAGAACACTACATGGTACAAGCCATAAGTGTTTCTTATGTTTAAGTTTTGCATCGGAGTTCTTAGACCTAAACTTTCTATGAAATTCTTTATGCATTACTATATACTTTGACATACACCTAACATACTCATAACAGGATGACAAGTATGGGTATGCATTGATTCATGTTAGAGAGCATGAGAGAAGTGAAGGGATTACCCCTCTCAATAAGAGAGATAATATCATCAGCCACTTGATCAGTGAACTGAGAAGTGTATGGCCATACCGAGATGAAATAATGAGTAATCATTATTTATCTGAGAGTTCAGTGTCACTGGAATATCAAGAAAGGAATTAATATATATAAGGATGACTAATTCCATGCCTTATGTTAATTTTGATATTTAAGGTTAAGGGACAATGCAAAATTACATTAGGTCATTAGATGCCATTTGCATTTTCATTTAATTTTAAATGCTATAATATCTTGCTAGAGAATATATATAGCCTTTGATTTAATTCATTAATTCATTGCCAACATTAAATGGACCTATAGGATTGCACATAAAGCATTGGGCTTAAAATATTTAAATAAAATATTGGACATTAATTTGGGATTTTATTTAAAGTCAAATTAATGTATGTAATTGTTATTAAAATTGCTAATTGGACCTTGTCCCATGAGAGAGGGAATTTTGGCAACAATATATATCCCTAATAAAGTGATTTGTTTTGATTAAATGTCTTATGTTTATTTCAAATTAATTTGAATTTAAAATTTAAAGGAGTTTGAATTAATATATGTCACTTAATTAGGAAGTGATGGAGGCTGAATTTACTACCTAAAGATAGTAAATTTCGGCATTAACATTTGCCTAAACAAGTGATATATATTTATGAACTAAAAGAAATACAAAACCCTAGGCATTTTTTTTGCTCTCTCTCACTCTTGGCTGAAAATACACAAGGGGAAAGAATTATTTCTTGTTCTCTTGTGTTCTTGGGCAGTAATAGCAACCTAAAATAAGAACAAGATCAAATCTTGTTGCTTCAATTCATTACCATTGCCAAATATTTAAATGTAGAGCTAGCACTCTTGATTTTAAGCCTTCCTTGCAATTGTGTGTGTGAGAATAGAGAGGAGTGGAGTAAAGGCTATTTCTTTGGCATTGGTGACCAAGACCTGAAGCATATAAGTTTATCCTATTTACTGGTCATCATCAAAATCAAGATTTAAAGTGCATCTAAGATTGTAAGTTTCAAAACCCTAAAATTGCATGTTTTCAATTCTTGTTGTGGATTGCGTGGTATGTATGATCAATTTTTATTATTTATCGCTGCGTGATCATCATGTATATGCCATGTTATTTCCCTTCATTTCGGTGTCTTGATATTTTGGGTCCCACATAACAGGTTCTATTACTCTATTTTTTAAGGGTTTTTTCTTCTGCTGTTGGGGTGGTTATTTGCTTTTTAGGTGTTTTTTCCTTTTAATTCTTGTTTTCCATTATGTTAGATTCTAAGAACACTAATATGGATGCAGGGAAATATTATCCAACTAATGATAGTCCATCTTCTCAAATTAGCCCTGTTAAACTAGATAGAAGTAACACTTATTTAGCCTGGTCTAGGTCATGTTTATTGTCTAGTAAGGCTAAAGGGTTGTAGGGTTATATTGATGGAAATAAGAAACCACCATTTATTACTAATCCTACATTTAGTCAATGGGACTCTAATAACTCATTGGTTATGTCTTGGCTTCTTAATTCTATGCACCCTAAGATATCTAGATAGAATTTACTGCTTGACACTATAAAAAAGATATGAAAAGCTATAAAAACTACTTATTCTCAAATGGGAAATGTTACCCAGATCTTTGAACTTAAGAATAAAAATCATGGCACAAAATAACGTGAGCTTACTATTTCAAATTATTTTTTTGAGCTGGGCAGTTTATGGTAAAAATTAGATTAGTATCAAGATTTTCAATCCAAATGTAGTGATGATGCGGTACTAATTTAAAATATGCCTAAAAAAGAGAGTTTATGATTTTTTGGTTAGTTTAAACCCTAAATTTGATCAAGTGAGAGTTTAAGTTATTGATAGATCTCTTTTTCCTTCTCTTAAGGAGGCACATTCTTTAATCCAACAAGAAGAGACTGGGAGAAGTGCCATGCTTTATACTGCACCTGTTGAGAATTTGAGCTTAACTGCTCATATTCCTCTTGAGCAGCCAAAACATATTATTTCTAATAAAAATTATTTGCACTGTGATTACTATGGTAAGGCTAGGCATACCAAAAAGACTTATTGGAAGTTGCATAGGAAACCTGCTAAGGGCCAAGGGGAAAAACAATCAAATCCAACCAGGACTCAAGCAAATGTGTTCGAAATGATAGAATCATCTAAGGAGTTAACTTCAATTAAAAGTCTCTCTTTTGATGAAATTTTGCATTTTTAGTGTCTCCTACTTAGCTTAATCCTTCCACTAGTGCTAGCTCTAACTTTGTCAAGTTAAGTAACACTTTTTATCATCTTAACTCTTGGATTATTGATTCAGGTATGAATAGACATATGATAGGCACTTCTAAAGGCTTTCTTAACTACTCTCCTTATCCAAAAAGGGAGAGTGTTAGGGTGGCTGATAGGCCTTTAACCACTATTTATGAGATAGGCTCTATTGTCTGCACTCCTAATATTAAGTTGTCTTTTGCTTTTCATGTTCCTCAATTACCTATCAATCTTTTACCAGTCAATGCTATCAATTAGCTTGGTGAGTCAATTTATGCATGATCCTAGAGAATCTCATTAGTAAGTTATTTTTTGTATTTTGCAGTATTTAAAATCATCCCTAGGAAAAGGTCTTATTTTTCAAAAAAAAAAGTCATATTCGAATTAAAGCCTTCACAGATGCAAATTAGGCTAGATCTCTAGATGATAGAAGGTCCACCTTTGATTATTGTACTTCTATGGGAGGTAACTTAGTCACTTAGAGAAGTAAGAAATAAAGTGTAGTTGCAAGATCCAGTGTAGAAGTAAAATGTAGAGCTATGGCTTAAGGTTTTTATGAGTTGTTTTGGTTGTAGAAGTTGTTAGTAGAGTTTGAACTTGATTGAAAAAGATAGGCTATATTTGTATTGTGATAAAAAAACTGCAATCAGTATTACTCATAATCCTATTCAATATTATAAGACAAAAACACATTGACATTGATCGATACTTCATCAAAGAGAAATTATCTAATGGTCTCTTGAGCTTACTTCATATAACGTTGGACAGACAATTGGCTGATTTTTTCACAAAAAGACTCAGTAGTTGAGCCTTCTATACCATAGTTTGCAAGTCAGTCATGTGTAATATTTTTGCATCAACTTGTGGGGGAGTGTTGGTTAATCTATTTTCTTTAGTTAGTTTTTTAATTAAAGGTATATTAGTATTTTCCCATATAGACTAGCTGTATATATATAAACCTATTTGTATAATTATTTTTAGTGTAATTGAGATAATAAATAAAATCACTTTTCACAAAAGTCTTCAATAGGAATGACATGTTTTGAAATATCACAATCAATTCTTGGCATATATTCATAGGTTCAGGCAAAGATCTTTTCATTTTTTTAATATTCTCTCCAATTTTTCTCTTTTCTCAGAAGTTACATATGATGCAATCAAGATTTCGTTTGAATTTTCAAGCATGTAGAGATTAAATGGAGTTATATTTGTAGAATTAATATCAAGTATAAATGACTTATGGTCATGATTATGCATTATAAAATCAAGAGAAACATCACACAAGTAGGCAAAGTTGTTTTTATTATTAATATAATTAGAGTTACATACATTATTATCATAAAGTTTAAGAGAAAAAAGTACATCTACAAAGGCATCCTTATATACTTCTAGTGATGTAGGTGCATAAGTTGATGCCCTACCTTTCTCTGCACGTTGTGGAGACTCCTTATCTACCTCCAATAACACCTCTTCCTTTAACTTAGGCATTATTATTTCAAATTTGACTTTCTCTTTCCACTTAATACTAGTAGCTAGTAGATCTAGGGTAATGATCACTTTTGAAAATCATAATCCCATTCAGACTACATTATCATGATCTCTTCACCCCAAAATCCTCTCACAGGCTAAACAAACCCAAGGCTCCCATTGAATACATCATTGAATATTTCAAAACCTAGGATAACCTTATCCTTCACCATTATGGGCTCATCTTAACCATAATAACTTTAAATTGGAGAGGTGGGCATAAAATAGTTAGAGATGTGTGATAATGGTCATTTATATAGTGTTTTTAGTATGTTTTTAGGTGTTTAATTAGGTTAATTTTGTGTTAATTAGGTTTAATTTGAGTTTAATTTGTTAGTTTTATGTTTTTGAAGTTAATTATAAATTTTGGTGTTTTTCAGGGTTAATTTGCAAGAAAAAGGACTTAATTGTAAAAAAGGCAAAGATTTGGGACAAAACTGCAAATATGGTAAATTTATGCGAGAAAGTGATCGTGAGTTCCAGAAGATCGATGCATGGCCACGTGAAAATGAATGAAGAAGGAGACTTGGCCACGTGAAAGAGTTTTTTAAAGAATGAAGTAAGGACACGTGACCACGTGTGAAACAAAGGAGGAAATCACGTGGCCATGTGTGAGAAAGACCAAATGCAACACATGGCCACGTGTGAATTAACACTAGGGAACACATGGCCATGTGATGGCAATTCCCACTTCGTGAAGGATTCTCAAACTTCCTATTTTGGGCAGAAATTACTTCCTATTTGATTCTAAGAGTTTGAGAAGGAATCCACGACATCTTTAGCCTATAAATAGTAGTCTAAAACACCAAAGAAAGGGAATTAGTGGAGGAATTAGATTAATTAGGGGATCAACCTTAGAATTTAGCTTTACTTTTCTTTAGTTTGATTTTACGTTATTTTGCTTTCATTATTTTTCTTCAGATTTGTCTTTAGTTTTTAAATATGTTTAGGAAGTAGTTTTTCTTCTTTTGCTAATGGATTCTTGAAAACTTATACTTTCATTGTTATGACTTTATTTTGAGCTTAATTTCAATATCGGTTGATTATTTCTTAGTTTTAAGCATATTCTTATCTTTGATTGTGTTGAGATTAATTATTGGTTTATTGGATAAATAACTAAAAATTGGTTTTGACATAGTTAATGATTTGCATGTTCTTAGATTAACTCTTTAATATTTATGCATGATTATTATCCGAAATATGAGATGATTATGTGTGAATTTTATTGATTAATACTAAGAGAGGAGGAACTAAGAATGAATTGGAGTTGAATCACTTAAGAAAGGCTTCAATGAATATTTAGGAAGTTAAAACTAGATTTTCATGCTAAGTATTAGATTTGTCTATGAGTTTAATACTAAGAATGATATACTTGAATAAAGATATCTTGCTCTATTACTAGTTTTTCCATAATCACTGATGTTTATATTCAATTTAAGTCATTACAATGAAAATTAAGGTGGATAGTTTCTTCAGCAAGAGAATTCCAGTTATTGCTTTGTTTTTAATTCATGTTTTAGCTTTTATTTTGTTTAATTGTTTATTTTGTTTAATTTTAGCTTTTAAATCAAAAACATTTGGGAAATAATCTCGGATTAATTTAATTCATATATAGGTATTATCTTTAGCAATCCATGTTCCCTTGGGTACGATATTTTGTTGTCTTAATCTATATTTTCCTATATTACTAGCCGATCTAGTACACTTGCTAGAATTCGGTCAATGTAAACATTTCCTTTTAACTCTATTTGAACTTTTTTTTCCTTTTATCACCTGAATGACAAACATGGGCCCAAAAACCTACAAATAAGATTCTATACTATTACATAAGAATCTTTGAGTTGGGCTTCTCCACTCCGGTAGGCTTTGTCTTGATTTACAAAGTCTTCAAATAAATTCTATTCTAAGAAATAAATGAAACTTTTACAGTAATACATAATGGCTCGCAGGCCATATTTAATTACAAAAACCCAGGGCCCATGAATGCACCATGCATATCCATTCATCACACAAAACAAGCAAATAAATATACATAACATTCATGGATCAAATAAAGTCCAATTTTAATTAATTTAGCCAAGCCCATTAATGGAAATTGTGTACTTGAACCTTTAAGAGAAGACCCCATGATGGGCCTGGGCCAAAGCCCAATGGACTAAATCCTCTTATTGAATAAGTTCTCTTAAAAGCCCAAAACATAAACTAGTTAGATTTGTGCCATAAATCAAGTCTAGTATAATTTCCAATTTTGCCATTTTTAATTTTATGTCATACAGCCCATAAACATTAAAAATACACATAATATGTACCAACTTGAATTAAAACATAAAATCATGAAGAACATATATATCATACATGACATTTATACCAAACAAACAAACAACAACGAAACTAGTTGTTTAATGCTCATATAATGCCACAAAAATGGACAAATACTTAAAACAATTTTATGAGTCATTTAATAAATTAAATAAGGTCATAAATATTGATTTAATATTCTGTACCAATCTGATCTAAATGTGTTTTTACCATTTTAATCAAAACAACACAAACAATGTTGATTAAACATGCAACAAACACAAACTAGTCATAGTTTTAAGTGATTTTAAAATTAATCAATTAAATTGTCATGGACCAGAATTAAAACCAAATTCAAAATATGTCCAAACCTGATATTTAATCTTTAAAAATCACTTATAAACATGCCAAAATTTTTTTACATTTAATTTTGAAAACTAGTTGTTAAATACACACTTAATATGCCAACTAGCACCTAGTTTCAAGATTAACATGTACCATCTGGTATTAACAATTAAATCCGACCATTGAAAGCTCTAAGAACATCTTATGACAGTATATTAACATGTCATATTAATTATAATATGTATCTATGATGGAATATGACATGGTATGGATGTGATGATAATGCAGCGGAAAAACAAAAATTTTTATCATACATACCATACATATCCAAAGCTAGAAACGAAACATGCAATTTTAGGGTTGTAGTACTTACAACTTTTGATGCCTTTTAATGTTGAATTAGGTGATGGCCAGCAACTAAGATGACTTTGTCCGCCTTAGATCTCGATCACCAATGCCAAGGAACAGCCTTTTACGCCACTCCCTCTATTCTCACACACACACTTGCACCGACGGCTTAAAATTGAGATTGCTAGCTCTCCTTTTCGGTATTGTGTAATGGTTATAGTTTGAAGCTACAAAACTTGATTTTCTACTTCTTTAGATTGCTATTACTGCTCAATAACACAAGAGAATGAGGAACAATCCTTTCTCCTTGTGAAAAATTGAACAAAAGAATTAAGAGAGAGAGAGTCACTATTCACGAGTTACTATTCATGCCACAAAAAAATTAGGTCTAGGGTTTTATTTCTTTTAATATATATGCTTATCCTTTGGCAAGTCATTAATCTGAATTCAACTATCCTAAGATAATTAATTCAAACTCTATCACTTCCTAAAGATAAGTAATATATTTTGAATTAAACTCCTTTGAATTTAAAATTCAAATTTGAAATAAAACATAAGACATTTAAATAAATGAAATCACTTAATTTAAATATATAGCATGTGCCGAAATTCCTTGATTTCCCTCTTGGAATTTCGGCCACATCATTAAATATATAAGTGATTTAATTTAATTTAAATTCCTTTAGGCTTTAATATTCAATTAACTTAATTAACACAAGATAATTAATTAATTGAAATTAAACCTTATGGGCTGAATTTCTCTCTCTCATGGACCAAAGCCCAATAGCAATATTATAACCCATTACATACATTAATTTGACTTTAATTAAAAGCCCAAATTAATGTCCAATACTTAATTTAAATATTTTAAGCCCAATGCTTTGTGTGCGATCCTATAGGTCCATTTAATGTTGGCAATGAATTAATAAATTAATTCAAAGGCTATATATATTCTCTAGCAAGATATTATAGCATTCCAAATTAAATGAAAATGCATATGGCATTTGGTGACCTAATGCAATTTCGCATAGTCCCTTACCCATAAATATCAGAATTAATATAAGGCATGGAACTAGTCATCCTTATATACATTAATTCATTTCTTGATATTCCAATGACACTGAATTCTCAGATAAATAATGATTACTCATTATTTCATCTCGGTATGGCCATACACTTCTCAGTTCACTGATCAAGTGGCCGGTGATATTTTTCTCTCTTATCGAGAGGGGTAATCCCTTCACTTCTCTCATGCTCTCTAACATGAATCAGTGCATACCCAATCATACCCGTACTTGTCACTCTGTTACGAGCACGTTAGGTGTATGTCAAAGTACACATTAATTCATAAAGAGTTTCATAGAGATTTCAGGTCTAAGAACTCCGATACAAAACTTGCATATGAGAAACACTTATGACTTATACCATGTAGTGTTCTTATGAGCGGATCGAATCCAGATACCATGTTCTTTAACATGTATCTATGATCTCTGATTGACACTCTTGTCCTAATGATCCGTAAGACAGAACTCATAAGATCAAAGAGAGAATACTAGTCTTAATTCATTTGTTATTCCCATAACAATGACTGACTAGGGATATTTAGAATGATGTCTCATTTGTTTCAAGGTCTTACAATCCATGTGCCTCACACATGATAACTTAAACCGAAACAACACTCTTGGATAGTTTTATCAATTGATATGCACAGGAATACAAAGGATAAAACAAATGCCTCATTTTATTAATTTCAAGTGTTTCGTTACAATGTATTGGGGCTAGGGCTTACACTAACAATCTCCCACTAGCACTAGTCCCAATTGGGCATAGCCCTAAGACCGAACGCTCTCAAATGAGCTTCGTGCAGATTTGGACGTAACTGTTTCGTCAAAGGATCTGCTACATTGTCTTCACTTGATATCTTGCTAACCTTGACGTCCCCATGATTAATGATTTCTCTGATCAGGTGGTACCTTCTGAGTATGTGTTTGGATTTTTGGTGTGACCGGGGCTCCTTAGCCTGTGCGATGGCCCCGTTATTGTCACAGAAAATTTCTAATGGATCTAGGATGCTTGGGACCACTCCTAATCCATTAATGAAATTTTTAATTCAAACAGCCTCTTTTGCAGCCTCACTTGCTGCAATATACTCAGATTCTGTAGTTGAGTCGGCAACGGTTTCTTGCTTTGAGCTTCTCCAGCTGACAGCACCACCGTTCAAAACAAAAACAAACCCAGATTGGGATCTAGAATCCTGAGTGCTGGTCTGAAAAGCAGCATCAGCATAACCTTGTATGACGAGCTTTTCTTGACCACCATACACCAAGAAGTGATCCTTAGTCCTTCGCAGGTACTTAAGGATCCCTTTTACAGCAGACCAGTGCTTCTCACCAGGGTCTTGCTGAAACCTACTGGTTATTCTCAGTGCATGAGCAACATCCAATCTAGTACATAACATAGCGTACATGATAGATCCAATAGTAGATGCATATGGGATTCTACTCATGTTGTCCCTTTCCTCTTTGGTTTTAGGGCACTGTTCTTTAGTCAAAGGAACTCCCAAAGCCAAAGGTATGTACCCTTTCTTTGAGTCTCCCATACTAAAATGCTTTAGTACTTTGTCTATGTACTTTTCTTGACTTAGTCCCAAAAGCCGATTCGATCTATCTCTATAGATTCGAATACCAAGTATTGTCTCGGCTTCACCTAAGTCTTTCATTGAGAAACATTTTCCCAACCATTGCTTAACCTTTTGCAATGTTGGAATATTATTCCCAATGAGAAGGATGTCGTCCACATATAGGACCAGAAATACTACTATGCTCCCACTAACCTTCTTGTACACACAAGGCTCATCTTCGTTCTTGATGAAGTCAAATTCTTTGACTGCCTCATCAAAGCGAAGATTCCAACTTCGGGATACTTGCTTTAATCCATAAATGGATTTTTGAAGCTTGCATACCTTCTTAGGATGCTTGGGATTGACAAAACCTTCAGGCTGTGTCATATACACATCCTCAAGTAAATTTCCGTTGAGGAAAACAGTTTTGACATCCATTTGCCATATCTCATAATCATGATATGCAGATATGGCAAGCAAGATCCTAATGGACTTGAGCATGACTACAGGCGAAAAGGTCTCGTCATAGTCTATACCATGAGTTTGTCGAAAACCTTTTGCTACTAGTCTACCTTTGTAGGTCTTATCAGCTTTTAGTTTGAATAACCACTTACATTCAATAACCTTAGCACCTTCTGGTGGATCAACCAAGGTCCAAACCTAGTTATCGTACATTGATTGCATCTCGGATTTCATGGCTTCTAACCAATTATCCGAGTTTGGGCTTTCAATAGCTCCTCGATAGGTAGTAGGATCCTCACGATCTACTAACTCAATAGTGTCACTGTCAGTGATTAGAAATCCATATCTCTCAATCTCCTGACGTACCCTACCAGACCTTCTAGGTTCTTGTGTAATGGGTTCTTGCTCCACAACTGGTTGTGAACTTGATCCCATTTCCAAACCATCCTCTATAGGAGTTTGTGGCGCTTGAATTTCTCCAAGTTCTACTTTACTCCCACTGTCTTTCTTGAGAAGGAACTCCTTTTCCAAGAAAACAGCCTTGCGAGCAACAAATACTTTGTTCTCGGCTTGTGAGTAAAAGTAGTATCCCTTTGTTTCTTTGGGATAGCCCACAAACAAGCAGACAGTCGATTTGGACTCTAGTTTGTTAGATGTTAATTTCTTAACATGTGCTTCACAGCCCCAAATCTTCAGAAAAGACATATTAGGTTCTTTCCCAGTCCATACCTCGTATGGTGTCTTCTCAACTGCTTTAGTTGGAGTACGGTTCAATAGAAACGCAGCAGTTTCTAATGCATAACCCCAAAAAGAGATAGGAAGATTAGCTTGACTCATCATAGATCGAACCATGTCCAACAGAGTTCGATTTCTCCTTTCGGACACACCATTCCATTGCGGTGTTCCAGGAGGAGTGAGCTGTGAAATAATACCACACTCTTTTAGATGATCATCAAACTCTTGGCTTAAGTATTTGCCACCTCGATCTGATCGAATGGCTTTTATACTTTTGCCAAGTTGGTTTTCTACTTCGTTCTTAAACTCCTTGAATTTCTCAAAAGTTTCAGACTTGTACTTCATTAGATAGACATAGCCATCTCTACTGAAGTCATCTGTGAAAGTCACGAAGTAGCTAAAACCACTTCTAGCTTGTGTACTTAATGGTCCACATACATCGGTATGTATTAGTTCCAATAAACCATTAGTCCTTTCACCTTTCTTGTTAAAAGGACTCTTTGTCATTTTTCCATGCAAACATGGCTCGCATGTGTCATAAGATTCTAAGTCAAATGACCCAAGCACTCCAGTTTTGTGGAGTCTTGAAATGCGTTTTTCGTTTGCATGTCCTAAACGACAATGCCAAAAGTAAGTAGGGTTCAATTCGTTTGATTTAACCCTCTTTGTATTAATGTTGTATATCGACTCTTTGTTTTGTAAATCAAGGATATAAAGCCCATTTTGCAACATGGCATTGCTATAAGAAATGCCTTGGCGACGAATATGAGCATTGCCATTTTTAATAACAAAATCAAATTCATCATTATCCAAACATGAAACTGAAATAATGTTTCTGCTCATAGCAGGCACATAATAACAATTATTCAAAACAATACAAAGTCCGGAAGGTAAAGTGAGGTGATAGTCGCCTATCTCCATGGCAGCAACTCGTGCTCCATTCCCCACACGGAGGTCCACTTCATTCTTCCCAAGTAACCGCCTATTTCTTAGCCCCTGCACATTTGAACAAATGTGAGAACCACAACCGGTATCCAATACCCAAGTGGTAGAAATAGAAAGGTTAATTTCAACAACAAAAATACCAGAACTGGATGCCTTGGCTCCATTCTTCTTTTGTTCTTCCTTGAAGAGAGCGCAATTCTTCCTCCAATGCCCTATCTTGTTGCAATGGAAGCAAGTGCTCTCACTCTCTTTGAGTTTTGGCGCCTTGGGCTTGGATTGGGCCTGAGGTGCACTCCCACTTGACTTGGGTTTTGCCTTTCCCTTTCCCTTTCCCTTAGCGGGTCCCTTCTTAATTCCCTTTTGAACCATTAGAACGGGATTGGTCTTTCGAATGTTCTCTTCAGCATTCTTAAGCATCCCATGAAGCTCAGTGACTGACTTGTTCATTGCATGCATGTTATAATTCATCACAAATGGATCATAAGCAGCAGGCAATGATCCTAAGATCAAGTCAGTGGCCAATTCCTTTGGCACTAGTACCTCAAGCTTCTCAAGAGTATCAAGATACCCTTTCATCTTGAGTACATGGGTACTAACAGGAGTACCCTCAGCCATCTTGCAAGAAATTAAGGCCTTTGTTGTCACGAACCTCTCGTGACGAGCTTGCTCTTGGAACATCTCCTTGAGGTGCACCATGATCGCATAAGCCTCTTGGTCCATAAATTGCTTTTGCAAGTCAGGCACCATAGTGGCCAGCATCAGACAGGTCACATCATTGGAGTCGCTCTTCTTGGTCTCAAAAGTTTCCTTTTGAACCGCAGAGGCGTTCCTTCCTGGTTCTTCAGGCAAGGGTGCATCCAAAACATACGACTTTTTCTTTTGCTTAAGAACTATTCTTAAGTTTCGAGACCAGTCTATGAAATTGGTGCCATTTAATTTGTCCTTTTCAAGGACCGATCGCAATGAGAAATTGTTATTTGAAGATGCCATTTTCAATCTACAATAAAATTTAGCAAGATTAAATGAGGTCTTATTTATGATCCCATAAACCGAATTAATATCCCTTTAAATAATTCACGTTAGTGATTTAATGTGGGCCAAGATCCACTTTTCACAACAACTTATTAGTCAAGCTGAGCTTGTACATCTAACAAGTTAAGTTACTTAGGTAGGAAAACTCCAATCATGTCTCGTACATGACTCTTGGATCAAATGGGCTAACATCTTTAAGATGTTATAGCACAACCCATTTATTAGTTGCCTAGGTTCGAGCATCCCATTCCATGTTAAGTCCAACCTACATTCACAACCCATGCCTCACAAAGATAATCGGGCGCATCTAGGACTCCTAGTCTACGTGACCGATGATCGATGCCTTGACATGTTTCGAATTAGGAAGGCAACTTTGTGACTTACTATTTTAGGGATTCATTTTATTACGGCTTATATGGCATACGCTTTGTCATCCATACATAGCATGCATATATATATAATTGCATAAAGTAAAGCGTGACAAACATGGGCCCAAAAACCTACAACTAAGATTCTATACTATTACATAAGAATCTTCGAGTTGGGCTTCTCCACTCCGGTGGGCTTCGTCTTGATTTACAAAGTCTTCAAGTATATTCTATTCTAAGAAATAAATGAAAAACTTTTACAACAAAATATAATGGCTCACAGGCCATATTTAATTACAAAACCCAGGGCCCATGAATGCACCATGCATATCCATTCATCACACCAAACAAGCAAATAAATATACATAGCATTCATGGATCAAACAAAGTCCAATTTTAATTAATTTAGCCAAGCCCATTAATGGAAATTGTGTACTTGAACCTTTAAGAGATGACCCCATGATGGGCCTGGGCCGAAGCCCAATGGACTAAATCCTCTTATTGAATAAGTTCTCTTAAAAGCCCAAAACACAAACTAGTTATATTTGTGCCATAAATCAACTCTAGTATAATTTCCAATTTTGCCATTTTTAATTTTATGTCATACATCCCATAAACATTAAAAATACATATAATATGTGCTAACATGAATTAAAAATAAAATCATGAAGAACACATATAATAACACACGGCATTCATGCAAAAACAAACAAACAACAAAACTAGTTGTTTAATGCTTATGTAATGCCATGAAATGCACAAACATTTAAATCAATTTTATGAGTCATTTAATATTCTAAATAAGTCCATAAATATTGATTTAATATTCTGTACAAATCTGATCTAAATGTGTTTTTACCATTTTAATCAAAACAAAACAAACAATCTTGATTAAACATATAACAAACACAAACTAGACATAGTTTTAAGTGATTTTAAAATTAATCAATTAAATTGTCATGGACCAGAATTAAAATCAAATTTAAAATATGTCCAGACCTGATATTAAATCTTTAAAAATCACTTACAAACATGCCAAAATCAATTTTACATTTAATTTTGAAAACTAGTTGTTAAACTAGCAATTTACATGCCAACTAGCACCTAGTTTCATAATTAACATGTACCATCAGGTATAAATAATTAAATCAGACCATTACCAGCCCTAATAACATCTTAGGACAGTATATTAACATGTCATATTAATTATAATACCTATCTAATCAATTAAAATCGTTTTTACACAAAAATAATGCAAAAAACTCAAAACAGAAAATTTCAGATTTGCATGTTTTCAAAATAACGATTTTTAATTAATTTTTTCATGCATCTAAAGCACTAAAATAAGCATGTCTAGGCTCTGATACCACTGATGGAATATGACATGGTATGATAATCATGATGGCACTGCGAAAAAACAAAAATTTTTATCATACATACCATACATATCCAAAACTAGGAACGAAAACATGCAATTTTAGGTTGTAGAACTTACAAGTTAAGATGCCTTTTAGATATTGATTTCGGTGATGGCCAGCAACTAAGATGACTTTGTCCGCCTTAGATCTCGATCACCAATGCCAAGGAATAGCCTTTTACGCCACTCCCTCTATTCTCACACACACACTTGCACCGACGGCTTAAAATCGAGATTGCTAGCTCTCTTTTTCGGTATTGTGTAATGGTTATGATTTGAAGCTACAAAATTTGATTTTGTACTTCTCTTAGGTTGCTATTACTACCCAAGAACACAAGAGAATGAGGAACTATCCTTTCTCCTTGTGAAAAATTGGGCCAAAAGAATTGTGAGAGAGAGAGAGAGAGTTCACGCCAAAAGCAAGTAAATTAGGGTTTCACGCCAACTTTTCTTGGTCACTTAGGGTTTTATTTCTTTTTAATATATATGCTTATCCTTTGGCAAGTCTTTGATATGAATTCAACCATCCTAAGATAATTAATTCAAACTCTATCACTTCCTAAAGATAAGTAACATATTTTGAATTAAACTCCTTTGAATTTAAATTCAAATTTGAAATAAAACATAAGACATTTAAATAAATGAAATCACTTAATTTAAATATATAGCATGTGCCGAAATTCCTTGATTTCCCACTTGGAATTTCGGCCACATCATTAAATATATAAGTGATTTAATTTAATTTAAATTCCTTCAGGCTTTAATATTCAATTAACTTAATTAATGTAATATAATTAATTAATTGAAATTAAACCTTGTGGGCTGAATTTCTCTCTCTCATGGACCAAAGCCCAATAGCAATATTATAACCCATTACATACATTAATTTGACTTTAATTAAAAGCCCAAATTAATGTCCAATACTTAATTTAAGTATTTTAAGCCCAATGCTTTGTATGTGATCCTATAGGTCCATTTAATGTTGGCAATGAATTAATAAATTAATTCAAAGGCTATATATATTCTCTAGCAAGATATTATAGCATTCCAAATTAAATGAAAATGCATATGGCATTTAGTGACCTAATGCAATTTTGCATAGTTCCTTACCCATAAATATCAGAATTAGTATAAGGCATGGAACTAGTCATCCTTATATATATTAATTCCTTTCTTGATATTCCAGTGACACTGAATTCTCAGATAAATAATGATTACTCATTATTTCATCTCGGTATGGCCATATACTTCTCAGTTCACTGATCAAGTGGCCGATGATATTTTCTCTCTTATTGAGACGGGTAATCCCTTCACTTCTCTCATGCTCTCTAACATGAATCAATGTATACCCAATCATACCCGTACTTGTCACTCTGTTACGAGCACGTTAGGTGTATGTCAAAGTACACAGTAATTCATAAAGAGTTTCATAGAGATTTCAGGTCTAAGAACTCCGATACAAAACTTGCATATGAGAAACACTTATGACTTATACCATGTAGTGTTCTCATGAGCGGATCGAATCCAGATACCATGTTCGTTAACATGTATCTATGATCTCTGATTGACACTCTTGTCCTAATGATCCGTAAGACAGAACTCATGAAATCAGAGAGAGCATACTAGTCTTAATTCATTTGTTATTCCCATAACAATGACTGACTAGGGATATTTAGAATGATGTCTCATTTGTTTCAAGGTCTTACAATCCATGTGCCTCACACATGATAACTTAAACCGAAACAACACTCTTGGATAGTTTTATCAATTGATATGCACAGGAATACAAAGGATAAAACAAATGTCTCATTTTATGAATTTCAAGTGTTTCGTTACAATGCATTGGGGCTAGGGCTTACACTAACAATTCTAAGATACAGTTTCTTCGAAGTGATTCTCTTACTTTTATTCTTTAAAAGATCCATCTTGAGTTTATCAACAATATTGGTGATTTTGAAGAAGCTGCTCGATCTAACTATTTTCGGATGAAATGTTGTTCTCTTCTTCAAAAAGATTTGGACCGACACTATAAGAAGATATCCAAGCTTTTTAATATGTTGAATGGTGCAAATGATCCTAATTTAAAACAAAGACTCTTATCCTCAATTCTTGAACAGCTTTCTTCTAGTACTATGCTTTTACTTCGAGAACAAGGAGTCCAACTCAATTCTCTTTCACTTGGTCAAATTTATCAAAAGATCCTTACTGCTCTGGATAAGCTCTGTACTTCTTAGAAATTTATCAAGAAAACTTTCAAAAAAGGAAAAGATCCACAGCTCAAAGCAGCTTGTCGTCGTCTTGATCTTGAAATTAAATGTGCTCTTACGAAAAAGCGTTCTTGTAAACCTTATAAGAAAAGATCTTCATTTTCAAGATTGTCTTCTCACTGCAAAGGTCCCCGATTTAAGAAAGGTTCTAAAGTTCGCTACTTTCGTAAGAAGGAATTTCAACCTAAACGAGATCATTGCTATCTCTGTGGACAAAAATTACATTTTGCAAAATCTTGCCCAAATAAGAAGCGCTCTCAACGCCTTATTCAACAACTTCATCAAACCTCTCCTCTTTCTTGTACGAATAATGATATTGAATCTGTCTTCTCTATGGATGATGAACCAGACTCTTATACTTTTTTTGCTCTCTCTTGGTCTGATGATGATACTGATGATGACCATCCATTTGATGATAATGATTCTGTTGCTCAAATTCCATCAAGTTATGCAATTAAATCATTTTCCTCACCAACCATACCTCAC